>NIJG01000704.1:53350-63407 GCA_002201625.1 Euglossa dilemma | reverse complement strand
TTAAAAGCGTAAATTGGTCTCGCAATTATGCGAAAGCGCCATTTTCTTGATTGATGGTGATCTATAATCGTTGGAATACTATTATTAATAGGTCTCGAGACGTTCCTTTCCGATTTTAACCGTTTTACGGATGCGCGTTGCGAGTAATTTTAATTAATCCGCGATAAAAACAGTAGAAAGTTCGTGAAAATCGGTGAAAGGTATCGTTTTACGCGTGGATTTCGATTTATAGAGTAAATTGGTCTTGTGATTATGTAAAAACACCATTTTCTCGATTGATGGTGATCTATATTCGCTGAAATTCGATTATTAGTAGATCTCGGGATGTTTATTTTCGATTTTAACCCTTTGCCGGCTGCGAGTTGCGAGTAATTTTAATTAATTCGCGATAACAACGGTAAATAGTTCGCGAAAATCGGTGAAAACTAAAGTTTTTGCGTGAATTTTGATTTAAAAGCGTAAATTGGTCTCGCAATTATGCGAAAGCGCCATTTTCTTGATTGATGGTGATCTATAATCGTTGGAATACTATTATTAATAGGTCTCGAGACGTTCCTTTCCGATTTTAACCGTTTTACGGATGCGCGTTGCGAGTAATTTTAATTAATCCGCGATAAAAACAGTAGAAAGTTCGTGAAAATCGGTGAAAGGTATCGTTTTACGCGTGGATTTCGATTTATAGAGTAAATTGGTCTTGTGATTATGTAAAAACACCATTTTCTCGATTGATGGTGATCTATATTCGCTGAAATTCGATTATTAGTAGATCTCGGGATGTTTATTTTCGATTTTAACCCTTTGCCGGCTGCGAGTTGCGAGTAATTTTAATTAATTCGCGATAACAACGGTAAATAGTTCGCGAAAATCGGTGAAAACTAAAGTTTTTGCGTGAATTTTGGTTTAAAAGCGTAAATTGGTCTCGCAATTATGCGAAAGTGCCATTTTCTTGATTGATGGTGATCTATAATCGTTGGAATACTATTATTAATAGGTCTCGAGACGTTCCTTTCCGATTTTAACCCTTTGATGGATGCGCGTTGCGAGTAATTTTAATTAATTCGCGATAAAAACAGTAGAAAGTTCGTGAAAATCGGTGAAAGGTATCGTTTTGCGCGTGGATTTCGATTTATAGTGTAACTTTTTCTCGGGATTATCTGAAAACACCATTTTCTCGATCGATGGTGATCTATATTCGTTAGAATTCGATTATTAGTATGTCTTGAAACGTTCATTTTCGATTTTAAACCTTTGCCGGCTGCTAGTTACGAGTAATTTTAATTAATTCACGATAACAACGGTAAAGATCGGTGAGAAGTAACTTTTCACGCGCAGATAGATCAGGATTTCGATTTAAAATAGTAAATTGGTCTCAGAATTATGCGAAAGCACCATTTTCTTAATCGATGGTGATCTATACTCGTTGAAATACGATTATTAGCAGATCTCGAAATGTTCATTTTCGATTTTAACGATTTGTGACTCAAACGCTTAAACGTGTTGTTCTTGACATTGTTTCCTTTTTTCTTTTTTTTAATTTTAACTCTTTCGCTACGATGAGCCTCACCGTAGAACAAAACATCATGCCAAAAGTGGAGAATCATTACGCGAACGAATTCTTTATCATTCGAGACCAATTATTTTGAAAAAAAAAGGAAAGAAAGAAAGAAAAAACCAACAATCGCAATACCGCTTGCAATTCTTTGCGAAAAATGCTAAACGTTTGCAATTCTTTGCGAAGAAAGGTAAGCAGAACAATAGCACTAGCACTAGTTTTAATTTTTGACACTATTTTCGTCACTGAATCGATGACTATAGCCACCCATAGTAATAAAGGGTTAACTTAATACTTTTGTTAATAATTTTTAATTTCAATAATTAAAATTAATTTAACTTAACTTTCTTTAATAATTTTTTGAATTTGTGTAATGTTTCTTTAATTTAATTCTTCAAAAACACTAACAACCCCTGACGAAGTTTATTAAATATTCTACCATTAAAAACGTCAAATTGAAAAATTTGTTTAATTAATTTTTCAAAAACACTACCAACTCCTTTCAACGTTTCATCGCGTAAATTTTCCCATTTAAAAAACAAAAAGAGAGAGAAAGAAAAAAGCAATCATCGCATTTCGTTTGGAATTCTATCGCTTTTTAAAAAAGCTAAGCAGAACAATATTACTAGCACTTGTTTTAATTTTTTACACTATTTTCGTCACTGAATTATAGTCACTTGTCTATCACATCTCGTGATTCGTGACTATAATCACCCTTTGTAACGAAAGAGTTAATTTAATTTTTCTGTTTATAATTAAAATTCATTTAATTCAATTTTTTGTTTAATTCCTTCGTGAATTTATATAAAGTTTCTTTAAATTGATTCTTCAAAAATATTACCGACCCCTAACGACGTTTTACCATGTAAATAAGCGGCCATTAAAGCGTCAAAATGACAAATTTTTTGAATTAATTTTTCAAAAACACTACCAACCCCTGACGACGTTCCATCGTGTAAATATTTCCAATTTAAAAACAGAAAACGAGAGAAAGAAAAAAGCAACCATCGCAATACCGTTTGTCAATTCTTTGCGAAGAAATCTAAGCAGAACAATATCACTAGCACTTGTTTTAATTTTTGACACTATTTTAGCAACTGGATTATAGTCATCTATCTATCACATCTCGTGATTCGTGACTATAATCACCCATAATAACGAAAGGGTTAAATTAATTTTTCTGTTTATAACTAAAATTCATTTAATTTTACTTTCCCTTAATAATTTCGGTAATTTATGTAAAATTTCTTTAAATTAATTCTTCAAAAATACTACCAACCCCTTGCAACGTTTCACCGCGTAAATATGCTCAATTTTAAAAAACAAAAAGAAAGAGAAAAAAAACCGACCATCGAAATACCGTTTTCAATTCTTTGCGAAGAATGTTAAGCAGAAGAATAGCACTATAACTTGTTTTAATTTTTTACACTATTTTAGCAACTGGACTATAGTCACCATAGTAGCCAAAATTAGTTTAATTGAATTTAAACAATTTTCAAATTTTAATAATTAAAATTCATTTCATTGAATTTTTTAAATAATTTCGTGAATTTACGTAAAGTATTTTTTAATTAATTCTCCAAGAATTCTACCGAACCCTTGCAACATTCCACCGCGTAAATAAGCAGCAATTAAATCGTCAAATTAAAAAACAAAACGGAAATATTTTTCTGTTACCGTCAGATAGGGTACCAATCTCCTGAAACCCCATTCCCCTTAAAAACCCACTAAAACCACCACTCGCGAAAAACTCCCAAGCTCCTCGCGCTAAAAACCGAACAACTTCTCTAGGTAAGCAGCAAAACAATCACCTGAAGGTTTCTGCCAAATCCAAAGGGCCCAGTGCCCTTCGAATCCCAGCGGTGGCCCCCGTTTCGTCCCTCACTGGCGATCAATTCCTCTGTCTGTTCGCAGAACGAAGAGCAACCAGCGTTGGATGAAGCTTCGCACCACGGTCCAGCTCTCATCAGCGATCTCCACCATCCAGAAGAAGCCACCTCTAAAACGCGAAGACTCGTTCCTCAAACGGTTCTCCACGAGACAGATCCCAGAGAGCCAGGAAACCCTAGACACCGGTGAAGGCGAGGGTGACAACGCGGACGACAAGGACTCCAGTGGACGTCGTCGACGTCGTCCTCGTCGACCTCAGAAGCCACCAAAAACCGTCGTAAACCCTGACGAGAACTTCTACTACTATTGGCTGATGCTTCTATCCGCCTGCGTGCTCTACAACCTCTGGACTCTGATCGTGAGACAGAGTCTTCCTGAGCTTCAAGCTGTCGCTCCTGCAGCTTGGTTAGCTTGCGACGGCTTCACGGATCTTGTGTTCTTCCTGGACGTGGCAGTGCAGTTCCGCACCGGGTACCTGGAGCAAGGACTGATGGTGTACAACAGCAAAAAACTAGCCGGTCATTATCTCAAGTCCAAGTCGTTCGTGTTGGACTTGCTCGCGTTGCTACCGCTGGATCTGCTCCAGGTGAACCTGGGTAGCAATCCGATGCTCAGGTTCCCGAGGTTCCTCAAAATATACCGTGTGTACAATTATTACTACATGGTCGAGTCGCGAACAGTGTATCCGAACCTTTGGAGAGTGCTGAATCTCATTCATATTCTGCTGATCCTGGCACATTGGTTTGGGTGCTTTTACTATCTACTCAGCGAGGCTGAAGGCTTCCAAGGGGACTGGGTTTATCCGTACAGACCTGGAGAGTACGCAACCTTGACCAGGAAGTACCTGGGCTCGCTGTATTGGTCTACACTGACTCTCACCACCATCGGCGATCTACCCACGCCGGAAACCAACGCCGAGTGAGTGATATCTCGACTTGATCCTCTTAATTTGCGGTTTTTTTTTTGTTTCTTTTAGCTTATACGTTATTTGGAAGTTTTAGTATCTTTAATTATTTTCCGGTTGTTTTCTATGTTTGCGAGATATTAAGAGATATATGCGATCGTCGTCGGTTGAGAGACGTGCAGTGTTCGCCACACAGGGCGATGACGACTCTAACTAGATTTCACACATCGACACTTGAGACTTGAGAGAGAATGGAATGTCGCCGATTCAATGAGATGGTTTATGGTATTTGGAGCTTTCGCGTTGTTGTTGCGACAGAAATGTGTTTGTTTCTGTTGAATTTGGGAAATTAAGTATTTTTGGCGGGACACAGATGTGTGTTTCTGTTGAATTTGGGAAATTAAGTATTTTTGTCGGGACACAGATGTATGTGTCTGTTGCATTTGGAAAATTAAGTATTTTTGTCGGGAGAGAAATGTGTTGTAGTTTATAAATTAAGTATTTTTGTCGGGACACAGACGTTTACTTCTATTGCATTTGGGAAATTATGTATTTTTGTCGTGACAGAAATGTATAGTGTTTCTGTTGCATTTAGGAAATTTAGTATTTTTGTCGGGACTGAAATGTGTTGTGTTTTAAAAATTAAGTATTTTTGTCAAGACACAGACGTGTTGTGTTTCTGTTGCATTTCGGAAATTAAGTATTTTTGTTGGGACACAGACGGGTTGTGTTTCTGTTGCATTTGGGAAATTAAGTATTTTTGTCGGGACAGAAATGTGTTGGGATTCTGTTGAATTTGGGAAATAAAGTATTTTTGTCGGGACAGAAATGTATTGTGTTTCTGATGCGTTTGGGAAATTAAGTATTTTTGTCGGGACCCAGACGTGTTGTGTTTCAAAAATTAAGTATTTTTGTCGGGACAAAAATGTATTGTGTTTCTAATGCGTTTGGGAAATTAAGTATTTTTGTCAGGACCCAGACCTGTTGTGTTTCAAAAATTAAGTATTTTTGTCGGGATACAGAAGTGTGTTTCTGTTGAATTTGGGAAATTAAGTATTTTTGTTGGGACACAGACGTTTGTTTCTATTGCATTTGGGAAATTAAGTATTTTTGTCGGGACAGAAATGTGTTGCGGTTTAAAAATTAAGTATTTTTGTCAAGACACAAATGTGTGTTTCTATTGCATTTGGGAAATTAATTATTTTTGTCAGGACCCAGACGTGTTGTGTTTCAAAAATTAAGTATTTTTGTCGGGACACAGAAGTGTGTTTCTGTTGAATTTGGGAAATTAAGTATTTTTGTTGGGACACAGACGTTTGTTTCTATTGCATTTGGGAAATTAAGTATTTTTTCGGGACAGAAATATCTTATGTTACTGTTGCATTTGGGAAATTAAGTATTTTTGTCGGGACAGATGAAATGTGTTGTGTTTCTATTCCATTTGGGAAATTAAATATTTTTGTCGGCACAAAGACGTGTTGTATTTCTTTTGCTTTTGGAAATTAAGTATTTTTGTCGGGACAGAAATTTGTTGTGTTTCAAAAATTAAGTATTTTTGTCGGGACACAGACGTGTGTTTCTGTTGCATTTCGGAAATTAAGTATTTTTGTCGGGACAGAAATGTGTTGTGTTTTAAAAATTAAGTATTTTTGTCGGACACAGACATGTTGTGTTTCTGTTGCATTTGGGAAAATAAGTATTTTTGTTGACGAAGCGAAGAGTTTTGAAGGGAAATGTGAAATTTAAATTGGGTTTAATTGGAATTAGGGATTGAGAAAGGTAACTTGATGCAATTTTCATTGAAGTCATGGGAAATGAAGGAGTATTGAGAGATGAATTTGGTTTGTTTATTCAACGGTGTGAATAATAAACGAGAATTTTTGCGCTAACGCGGGTAGCTTTGTCCGATTTGTGGGATATTGTAGTAGATGATTAAGGGAGGAATTGAATTTCTGATTAAGTAGAAGGTAATTATTCGTGAGTTCGAAGTTTTCTTCCTTTCTCCTGTCTATTCATCAACCGCTGTTCTGATCTATTAGCACCTCATTATAAACCTTCGTTCAAGTTACTTATGTAAAACGTTAATCAAAAATAGGGATCTTTTATGCGAAGATCAGAAATCGAGTTTCTTTCGTGAAAAATAATTCCTTTGCCTATCAATTCATCAACCGCTTCCCATATTTATTAACATCTCATTATAAATTTACGTCCAAGTTATGTCAAGTCACTCGGAGTAATTTATATAAAACGTTAATCAAAGACAAGGATGTCTTATGATTTCGCGAAAATTAATTCCTTTGCCTATCAATTCATGAATCACTGTTCTAATCAATTAACACCTCATTATGAACCTTCATCCAAGTTTCTTATGTAAAACATTAATCAAAAACAAGGATCTCTAATCCAAAGATAAAAAATCGGGTTCCATTCGCGAAAAATAATTTCTTTACCTTTCAATTCATCAACCTCTGTTCTAATCTATTAGCACTTTATTATAAACTTTCGTCCAAGTTACTTTTGTAAAACGTTAATCAAAAACAAGGATCTCTAATCCGAAGATCAAAAATTTTGTTCCTTTCGCGAAAAATAATTCCTTTATCAATTCATCAACCTCTGTTCTAATCTATTATCACCTCGTTATATACCTTCATCCGATTTACTTGTATAAAACGTTAATCGAAGACAAGGATCTCTAATCCAAGATCAAAAATCGGGTTCCTTTCGCGAGAAATCATTCCTTTGTCTATCAACTCATCAACCGCTGCTCTGATCTATTAGCATCTCGTTATAAACCTTCTTCAGAGTCATATCAAGTCACACGGAGTAATTTATATAAAACGTTAATCGAAGACAAGGATCTCTTATAAGAAGATCAAAAAGCAAGTACCTTTCGCGAAAAATAATTCCTTTGTCTATTAATTCCTTAACCGCTGTTCTAATCTATGAACGCCTCATTATTAACCTTCTTCCGAGTCGTATCAAGTCACACGGAATAATTTATATAAAACGTTAATCAAAGACAAGGATCTTCTATACAAAGAACAGAAATCGTGTTCCTTTCGTGAAAAATAATTCCTTTGTCTATCACTTCATCAACCAGTGATATAACCTATTAGCACCTCATTATAAACCTTTGTCGTCCAAGTTACTTGTATAGAACGTTAATCAAAGAGAAGGATCTCTTACACGAGGATCAAAAATCGGGTTCCTTTCGCGAAAAATAATTCCTCTGCCTATCAAATCATCAACCGCAATTTTAATCTATCAGCATATCGTTATAATCCTTCTTCCGAGTCATACCATGTCACACGAAGTAACATATATAAAACGTTAATCAAAGACGTGCATCTTTTATACGAAGATTAAAAATCGGGTTCCTTTCGCGAAAAATAATTCCTCTGTCTAACAAATCATCAACCAGTGTTATAACCTATTAGCACCTCATTATAAACCTTGGTCTAATTAAGACGGAGCAACTTGTATAAAACGTTAATTAGAAACAAGGATCTCTTATCCGAAGATCGAAAATTTCAAGAAAAATTATTCCTTTGTTTATCAATTCATCAACCACTGATCTAATCTATCAGCACCACATTATAATCCTTCTTCCGAACCATATCAAGTCACATGGAGTAATTTATATAAAACGTTAATCAAAACCATGGATCTCTAATCCAAGGATCAAAAATCGAGTTCTTTTCGCGAAAAATAATTCCTTTATCAATTCATCAGCCGGTGTTCTAATGTATTAGCATCTCATAATAATCCTTCTTCCGGGTCATATCAAGTCACACAGAGTAATTTATATAAAACCATAATCAAAGACAAGGATCTCTTATCCTCTCTCGCGAAATAACTCCTTTGTCCCGCGGAATAAAATTATATCGAATCCCGTCACTTCGAATTTTTGCTCTTTTTTATACAGAGGTAAACCAACGTATCCATTATTCAGCAACCCGTGCTGTGTAAAACTATATCCCTGAATTAGCATATTTATAGGAAGAAAAGCCAAAAAAGGTGGAACATGCAACGAGAGCTTTTCACTCGCAACGGAGAGACTAACGATTATTCGAAATTTATTTATCAAACCAAATGAACCCTTCCACTTGAAATTCCACCCCATTCCACCGCCAATCAGAAGCTCGCTGCACATCAAATGAAGCAAATATTGAACAATCGGATAATCGCCGATGGCAAATATTATTCGCGCAAAGGAGCGATTTCAACGAAATACCTGAGAATCGTTCGACACTCCTTGAAATACGTTTCATCGGGTAAGCGCTCTTTAGAATCGTGCAAAGGCAAACAGGCTCGAATAAGCTCGGGATAATCGGATAGAATTGATGAATATGGAAAAGCAAATCTAGCTACCGATTTTTTTCCGGATCGGAATGGCTTCGACGATAAACTCGATGACAGAAAAGCTCGGTGGAATTTTCGTTAATTGCACTCAAACGATTCGGTTTCGAGTGCAGTTTGCAAGGAAATCGAATTACTTTTCGACTTACGCGCGTGCAAGCTCGATTAAAGGTCGAGTGCTCGATTTGCATCGAATTTCCGCGGATAAGATTCGAGAATCGGGAAATAGAAAAGCGAAAGAGAATTGTTGGAGCTTTTTTATGCGACGATACTGATATTAATACTAAATTTACGGGACACGTTAATTTGACGGATTAGTTGCTTTATTTATAAAATATTAATTGATTTAATCAATTTATATTAAATTTGTTAATATTGCGAGTGTTTTCAAGTTGAACTCATAGTTTGGTTTTTAAAGAAAATATGTGGTTTTCTTTATACAAAATCTCACGGCTGTCCATAGAAAAAGGTATACAAAAAAAAAATTAAGTGTGATGGATAGGAATTGTGAATGGAATTTTGTTTCATTTGTATGGCGAATATTTTAGGGAGAATTAATAGTGATAGTTTTTGAGTATTCTCGACTGGGCAGTTAAGTTTCAAGTGTTTATGCGTCGTTTGTTTGACAATGTGAGTAATTACACGAAACAGAGAAATGGAAATTTATTTTAAATGGAAAATGGTGGACGAAAAAAAGTTAATAGGTGGTTTGACAGTGAAATTTATAGAAATACAAGAAGTAAAATTAATCACTGTATATTTCGCGTGATGCTCTTTTTTTATATAATCAAAATGAGTAATTTTACGAAACAGAGAAATGGAAATTTATTTTAAATGTGAAAAAGTGAACGAAGAAAGGTAAATAGGTGGTTTAAAATTATAGAAAATGCAAAAAGTAAAATTAATCACTGTATATTTCGCGTGATGCTTTTTTTGTATACATTCTTTATATTAGAAAATTGAATAATTTTACGAAACAGAGAAATATAATTTATTTTAAATATAACAAGGTGATCAGAAGAAGAATGATAAACACGAGGTTTGACGGTGAAATTAAAGAAAATATAAAAAGTAAAATTAATCACTGTATATTTCGCGTGATGCTCTTTTCTTATATACTTTTTTTTTATATTAGCAAAGTGAGTAATTTTATGAAACAGAGAGATAGTAATTCATTTAAAATATGAAAAGGTGAACGAAGAATGATAAACAGATGGTTTGACAGTGAAATTATAGTAAATACAAAAAAGTAAAATTAATGCTCTTCTTTATATACTTTCTTTATATTAGCAAACCGAGTAATTTTACGAAACAGAGAAATAGAAAATTATCTTAAATATAAGAATGTGAAT
>NIJG01000701.1:3573-31034 GCA_002201625.1 Euglossa dilemma | reverse complement strand
TAAAATAATAATTCTATATAAAATAATTAATTTAATTAAAATAAAATAATTCTATTCCTCAATTTGCATACGATTTGTTATTTACCGTTTTAAAGATATCGTCGGCTTTATAGGAGAAATCTTCGAATTACTGTTTTTCTCTAACAAAAAGATCGCCGAGTGAAAAGGGTTAATAGAGGCCAATGAATTGGCAATGTTGTTGACGAGTAAATGTGGATAGAATATATCTAACGATAATATATGAAAAAGTGTATAAAACAGGAATGTAGATTAGCTTCTGTACGAAATTTATGAAATATTATCCAAAATATCTCCTTTTCCATTAGCAATCACGAAAAAACTGGTCAAATTTTTATATTCTAAAATTTAGTTCATAATATTTCGACATAATGTCGCAATCGTTTTGTAAATTATGTTAAAACGGTAAGATATATATAATTATTCCAAGTTCCTTGATAATTGCGCGGACAAATCGATTCTAAATTTTCCGCAAGGAAAGTTAGGATAGGACAATGTAAACTAATTTTACTCAAAATTTGTGTAAATTTTTGAGTTCGAACGTTTGAATAAGTACATTGATAAATTTAATTACCCTTTACCTCGTTACTCAAATTATTCGTCACTTTCGTTCATTTTCCTACCAGTCCTTTATTTCGTATAAAATAAGTTCGCACGATACACGCCATTTTGTTGAAACCTAACCTATACGAGAGTACGTTCGTGATTCATCGAAAGGAACTTCTTATTTTCTCGTCTACTGTGAATACAATATCTCATTTTAATAAAAAAAATTGCGAGGAACCATATTAAATGGATAATTTTTGTGTTTTTTTAGGCAATATACGACATGCTCGGAGCATGCTCGAGCAACAGACCGGCAGATAGCGCAGAAGAAAGAGCGAAGAACATTTTCGCAAGAATGGACGAAAATAATGACGGTCAACTTACCGAGGAGGAATTTTTGAAAGGTTGCCTTCAAGACGAGGAACTTTCAAAAATGCTGGCCCCTTAATTCCCGTGTTTCATTTCGGGATCGATTACGAATAGTACACTATTGTCAAAAAACGTTCGTAAAATACCAACCGACCGAGCAACAGCGATGAAAGCAATTTCAGATACATCTGTCTTTCATACGAATCGTTCTTGTTATAGAATTATGCACACACATACAGACGCGCGTATGCGTTCGCGCGTACACACATGCATACACGCACAAACACACGAACACACTACGTCATTGCAATGGTTAATACGAAAATTTAATAGAACGCCTATAATTCTCAGATGCTATTGGCAAGAACAATAACCAAAATCGTTGTCTTTCTACGCTCTAATTTCGAGTCGAGTTACCGAACCAAATAATTTCCGACAGATTCGTCGACCGATTATTCTTTCACCGATCGGATTTAAGTGCTGTGAATGCGAGAAGAATCCATCTCTAATTTCACTTTACCACCCGTGAAATGAAGAAACTCGTACGTTGACTACTTGGAAAGTATCTAGCATTAAAGGTCCGAAAAAAGTAAAAAAAAAACAAAAAAAAAAAACAAAAAATAAACAAAAATATTCAACTTCTGAACAAAAACTTAGACTGTGAAGAGGACAACATCGGCAGAGCAACGCTTCGATTATGACCATTATGACCATTCTAACATTTCTAGAGCTGCGATTTCGATGAGATGTAACATCCGCGGCGAGTACCTTAAAATTGACGTTTAAGGTGAACGTTGATCGCTAAACGTAATTTGACAGGATTTTTCGAAGTTTCGAGATCGAACGGTCGCTCTCCCTTTAAATTTGAACAACGACGACAAAGTGCTAGGACGTTTCGTGAGTGATGGTAACACAACGAATTGCAAGAGGGTACTGTCGAATAGGTAGGACAAATTTTCGATCGAGGAATGCAGTTTTATATTGCACGATATACCTCAAATGGTACATTTGACAGCCAAAAAGGTACGTCGCATCAACTAGTTAACCGATATTAACTTTTTCATTCGAATATGTCTCGATTTATCCATCTCGACTTACCTATACGTAGGCTGTCCGGCAGTGAAGAAAAGATTTTCCGGAGTGATTCTACGTTATAAAATACGATGAAATTTACAAATCGTGTTTGTGACTTTCTTTTTCAGGTATAAACGTTCAATGGATCGACCAGAAGTGCCTGATGCTCAGCTATTCGACAAACATCGACGATCGTAAGGCAGGTCAGTATACGAGATGGATAGAAAGTCGTTCAGAAATAATATTTCACAGCTATCGAGTAATCATGTTCAATTTTTAAACTATGTCAATCCTGTTCATTCGTTTTTTAAATGAACAAGAATACGTCAAAATTTGCATGCGATGCTTCCAAGCTCCAAAAGTTAATGCCTTTTTCGACGTACAAGTCTGTTCAGATGAACAATTCGCATCTTGACAGGGATTGTACACAAACAAAGTTACACTGACCACAAGTGACCACAAATAAAACCGAGGAAATTTATATGCATGATTATTAAGACTATCAACCTTGGCATAATTCATCAAGGACATTTGCAACTGAATACTTACAATTGTACTTGTATTAAGAAAAGTTTTACGCTTTATAGAATCGCTGAACGTTAATTCGCAATTTTGCATCTCTGTAAAGAGTGCAGTAAACCCCGGATTAACGCGATGTTTTACTTCTAGCTCGTGTTAATTACGATGTATCCCTAAACGGTCTTTTTTATGGCATCAATTGGCAAATGAAACGAATCGTCTTGTAAAAAAGTCTAAGCTATGTTATCGATGAATAGGTAAGGTTGCTCTGATGAAAAGAAGCCTAACGTAGACTGTTCTTTTGCTTTTAGCTTTTCCCATGACATTCCGATTTATGCATCAACAAAGCTCTAGCATAAAATAGTTTATATAAAGATGCTATTAGATTCGATTTCTATTTATTGATAATATTGTCCTGAACATGTGACAAGAAATATAACAGTTTTTATTTTTGTCACAGGGTGATCGACATAAGCACTTCGCGTTGTTAGTTTATATCGCTTCCTTTCGCGTTGTTCTTTATCGAATAACACCAAGAAACGATATAATCGTCGCGTAATATAAAAATTTATATTGTATTATGTCGAAACATTCAATCGTTAGATCATTACATCCAATCTTGTTACGTGCATTATATATGCCATGAAATAGTACAAGTGTGCAAATTTCTATTTAACATAAATTGCACGTAAAATAATACGTATAGACGAAGGTTTTATTAGCATACTTTTTACGATATGTGTTTCGACGTTGAAGATAAACTAAACGTTCAAATTATATAAAACTATGAATAATTTAGAATCGTTACAGTAACGTAAGCATTTCAGATGCATTTCCAAGTTTGCTCGTTTTATTTCTCTCCGTAATACGTAATAAATAACGACATACATTATAGGAAATATCGTAGTAGAATTAGATTTAAAAGATGAAATATTATTTTATAATTCTTCTTAAATTTGTTGATACTAAATAATTTTACGAATCTTGTTTAAAATACGAGAGAGAAGTTATAATACTCTGCACTTCCAAAATATTCTTCTCCGTAAAATACAAATATTCAAATACAAGATCTTAAACAGATTGTAAATTAATTCAGTGCACATTTCTTAATAATTAAGAATTTGAAAAGCTACGTTAGAAATACGTATTAGTTTAATTTTTTCCCCTGCACTGCATATGTATCCTCCAAATAAATTTTCCTCATTTTTCACAAAGTAAACAAAGTTTTGTATCTATATCATTCAAATTATTCTCGGTAGATTGGTGTATATAGTGCATTTAACAAATTAAAATCGGAGCCTGGTTTAATAGCTGAATTAATGGTGCAGTGTTTAAAGAAAGATAATTTTCCATATTTTAATAACGTAAATGTTTCGTATGCATAGTTTAATTGTTTAAAAATGTAAATCAATGTAGATCAATGTAAATGACACGAAACGATCGCAAAATGTGATCTACAACAATATAGAAACATTTTTTTTTTATTATCTTGCTAATCTACGAATAATTGACGGTTATCGACGATTTTCATTATTCGACGACTAAATGATAGATTCTGCGCATACAAATAGTAATACGATTCTTAGAAATCTTAAAACCTAGTGCGGTGTCTTGTTGCAATGTACCAGATGTGCATCCTTTTTCGAAACAACTTAATCAAAGACTAGGTCAAGTCACATCTGTTTTTCTGTCTGTACTTGCAAGTAATTTTAACAAAAATGTATAAGCTTAACGTTACTTAACATTACTGTTGTATGATATATATCATATGTTAATAATATAATGTACTCTAATAGACATGATCTATCTTATTAATGCAAATTGTGTACATTGATAAGGACAATTATGGAGTATACGAGTGTTTTCATTGGTCACTTGTGGTATATGTAAATTAATGCGAGTAAATTTAAAACGTTGAGAAAGTGCTAACAAGATTGTAAGAATTGAGTCTCCTAAAAGACGTATAAAGCACATTCTCGCAAGATTTCTGGATTTGACTAAATAGACAAAATTATTATCATGGCTTTAGCATTGTTCCGCGAAATAAGAAATTAAGAAATTTTGTTACAACTTTCATATGATAAATTGATAGCTATACGTCATTATTTTTTTACGACTACAGTCATCCACGCTGATCTGCTCTACGTTTGCCTGTGTTCAACGGATTACCAAGCTTCAAGTACTTATTGGTAAAATTTTTAAACTTTTATACTTAAAGAATAAAGTCTCGGTTATAATTTCGTTTCATTTTCTTTCTTAATTTCATCTTATTTTGTATCATAAAATCATACCTCAAAATTCTTTCGCTCGCTCTCTTCTGCCGAGCATCCTGAAACATCTTGACAAATTTTACTGTTATGTTTTATGTCGATTTAAATATCATACGTGCTAAATTCGTTATTAAATCATTTTGCTGAACATGCAAACTATGCTGTTTACATTTTTCGTGAATATCACCGTATATAATTTGCCACGGTATTATAATAAATGTATATATAATATACAAAAAAAATGTCACCTAAAGCTAGAACTTGGAATATTTGCGTTGTTTTTTATGATACCAAGAATATGTAAACGAAATCTATTCGAAGCAGGTATCGATGTAAACAAATTTTTGCTCGGAGTCATATTTTTCATTTCGCGATAATAACAATTCAATTTAATTAAATCAGAATTTTGTTATTGTAATATCGTAGTAATCGAGAGATTATTTCGCCTATTTATCGTATGTTTATTTCTAAATAATAAATAAAACTTACATTTAACATAATTTGTATAACTTTCCTTTATGTGAAAACAAAATGTGGATAATTGCAAAATCGGTAATGAAATGTATCGTAGGATGAATTATTTTACTCGCATTTTATCACATAATATTTGAAGTTCTAATCTTAGGTGATCCAGCTAATATACAAGAATGCCCACTTAAGCGTCCCTAGCTTGGGACTGATTCGCGACATTTACCCGAGAAGTTAGGTGTTCAAGGAATTGACGGCCCTCAACTCTGTCTAATTGGACTGCCAACAAAACGCGTCCATGGTAACAGAGTAAGAAATAGCTAAAACGTGTGAAATACAATCAAATATTCAACTCTGTGGTATCATTTGATGAAGTGGTGGGGGTAACTCCACGACACTTAGGCGGATTTCGCAACAGTTAAGCTAGCAGTGTATATGCGTGCAATATAATATGTCTACAGTGGGTGTTTAGTGTTAACGTGTAATATGCATCAGAAACACTATGCTCCTTAAATTAGGGTAGTAATGGAATATATTCGAAAATTGAAATCCATAGTTTAACGGAGTTTAAGGAACTTCATGTTGAATAAAAAAATATGTCAACGATGTTGTCCCTTAAAATTTACTTGTAATAATTTAAGATCAGAGCGTACACGTGTTAATATACTAATCAGCTGGTAAAAAAAAAAAAAAAAAAAAAATGAAAAAAAAAACGAAAAAAAAAAGGAAATACGTTGAGGATTATAGAGTTTGTAACTCGTCAACATTTTTGTAGTAAGGAAACATGGAAGCAAGGTAACCAGCTTCGAAATTTCTGCTACAGTTGCTTACCAGCATGCATGCAATTTTCTGCTCTTCCCTTTATTTCTCTTTATTTCTACGATCGCGCGAGATAAGACAAAAACACACGAGACGATTTTTAATAAACCGCGCATTTAGCACAGTAGTTCCGCTGTTTTACACAGACCGCGGACGCGTTGTTGTCCCTACCAGCTTTGTTCTATTTCCAATGGCAGTTTACACAGTCTGTATACACCACGGGTGATTATTTAGTCTGCAAACTTTTAGAATGACACATTTTTCATTCTATTTATTGCAACGTATTTTCCATCGTTTCTCTTCTGTTTTTTTATTTTCCTTTTTCTTTTTTAATGGAAACTAATATATGCTAATTTGTTATGGCTTTCGTAAGAAATGTATAAATATTAATATACTCGAAAATTTCGCTAAAATTGGCAGAATACCGTTATATAAATTTTAAATATTTCGTATAAAATTATACGAAATTGTCTCGTGTATTTTTAGCTTAATTCCATTTGCTTATCTTTTTATGCATCTATGTGATTTTTCAGTTTCACAATAATCTTCGATTTTACGCTTAATGTAGCTCGATAGAAATCAAAATTACACACGTGGGCAGAACAATAGTTTTGTGTAGAAACTTCCTCTTGGAAGGATAAACCGTGTAAGATTTTTTATATTTTACAAAATTTAATAACGCTTTCAAACTTTTTGTTACCACGATATCATGGAACAAAAGAAAACGAAAAGCAATTCGAACGAAAGAAAATAGCGTTAACGGACTTTTACCGTTTTCGGCCTCTCGTATGGCATTTTACTATCATTCCGAATTTATTCTATTTTTATTTCTTACACTTTTGCTTTATTTCGTAGATCAGAATTAATCATGATCCTTGAAACTATTATTCTGTTAATCATGACGTTCTATAAAGAAAATATATAGACCGAGATTTATTAGTAATATGTACGACCAATCGCTCATTACTGTTTAGATCGATGGATTAGATGAAACAATTTTTCCTCTCGAGAGAAAGGTTATCGATAAAATACTTGGAATTCTACGAATTTATAAGAAATCACGGGTAGAGAGTGTCGTTTCATTAAGACTTGCTCGGAAGGTTTGTAAACAAGAAGTAAGTAGGTATCTATGTACTGATGTGCAATTCGTGCAATTGATGTAAAAGAAAAATCGCTCGCGTTATGCGTATAGTTACATACATAATATAGTAGGCTAAGTATATATCATTGCCTCTTCTTGAACGAAAATCGTCGCTACGAAGTTTTCTTCGTGTTTTTACACTTTTTATTTGCTTCGATCATGCTTATCACAATTTCAGTCAATTTCAAACGTGAACGAATTCTGTTCGTCGATGCGATGTTTGAAATACGCGCGGTCTCAGTTGCGCGCGAAACGCACTCCCGAGGATCTGTCAAATATGTAATTATACGAAGGAGTGTAGATATATTACGTAGTACGATAGAAAAAGAAGGAACGATCTATACGCAACCGTTGCAATCGAAAGAAATCCACTGATGTTAACTCGTTTAAAAAGTGTATTGGCACTATATCGATTTTTTAAAAAGGACGTCTTGAAAGGACACTGACGAATAAGGTAAATTCGATGTTCTAGCGCGCTATCCCATTTTGGTTTGTTAAGTAGTAGGCGAGTAATTAACCTAGCTGATTGTTTAAAACGACGAGACGAAAAAGATGAATAAGAATGGTTAATTAACAGGCACATTACGACAAGTATATGCATAAACGTACGTTAACATACTTTCCTCGTTATGTGTCCCTGTAATCTTTCGTAATCTTTCACTTTATTTCCAACAAACCGAAGGATAATGCTAAACGATACGTCGCAGTTCTCCTGAAATCGAAATTGCAGCATTGACAATCGAAATAACATGTTTCTTTATTCAAAGAGTCAATGGATATAGACGAAATAAATTTTATAAAGCTTAAGAATAAACCCAAAGTGCATTATATATTACAAAACACGACATTGTTACATCTCGGTTTCCAATTTTTCAGTCTTGCAGCGTTGAAGAATTGAAAATTAAAATTGCTCTCTTTAAAGAAAACGTTAATAAAACCATCCGATTCTGCAAGTAATCCGTTTCCTTTTCTAAAATTGTCTGTACCGTTTTCATGTTTTCCTGTACATATGAACAAGCGACACGCATTTTGTAAGCTCACGCATGAAACGCTTCGTTCCAAAACGATCTTTCGACCTTGTCGATCGATACAACGCGTAGAATTGCGTTGGGATTTTGAAAAAAAAAAAACGCGTATACTTCTCGAAACGATAGTATTTCACTGGATAGTTCGAATCTCCTGACTGGCACACGCGTCTTATTTCCAATATGCCTTTTATTCGATTAATCTTATGTTACGAAAATTCGATACACGCGACATTCGATTAGGCGTGTCGGTAAACGCGATCGGAAAAATTTCGCAATACGTTTCTGTCTAAACGACGATTACGGTTATATCAGCGAAATAACAATTGAGCGAGCAATTCCTGGTCACATTGATGGGTTACTCCAACGTTTACATGCACCTTGGTACAGAGGGATATTTTACGAAATCCGTTGTAAAAACTATGCGAAAGTATAATCGATCGAAACTACGATCCTTACAAGGCAAGCTATGTTAAGCACAAGAAGCTAAAATGCAATGGAAAAGTTGAATTACCTACGCTATTTCACAAATCTATACTATTTTATATTTTTCTACGCCATCCATACTATCCTCCCTGCACATTCAATCACACTTCCAATCCGTATTAAAAAGCACGCTTCTTTCTTACTTTTGCCGATAATTGTCGCTCTTTCTACGACCTTTTGATAAATTATGCGTCTACGAAATTATGCAGCTATATAATAAAACGTTATAGCTCGAGTACAAGAGACACGCTATATAACGGGACAAAAAGATTTGCGACAATCCACCAGTAACACTGCAGGTACTCCTTTTCATTTTTTCTACTTTTATCTATTATCTTTTTATTTCTCCTTTTTTCATTTCCAGTCCTTCGTTGGAACAATCGCATGAATCCTTTCTCCAACTTCGCCTCGTTTATGTATTATACCGAAAATCATTGCCTACCAGCTTTTGTATACAAGGTGATTCATTTATCACTGTTACATTTATATATATATAAGAGTATCGATAAAGTGACTTGTGTAAAATTATTGCGTTCAGAAGGGGACATATTATGATTTGCAAACAATTCATTTGAAATTCTTTTGTAGACTTCAAGGTAAGCACCGTCCTTTTTTTCCTTTTTTCTTTCCTTTTCCGTCTTTTTTTTTCTTTCTTTTTTCTTTTTTTTTTTTTTTTACGACGCAGTCTACTTTTTTGGTATAACGTTATAGACAACATTATGACGAATTTGGAGATATACTTATTATACTTATACCCGTACATTTTTTATAAATACTTTCATATAATCCACATTTAACTCTCACAAGGCTAATCCTCTATATATGGAGATATATTAATATGAATATGGATATGAATATATGAAGATATACTGTAATATATGTAAAGCTGACAAAAGTCGAACTCGTTTGTTCCATAAGCTATTTAAACGCCTCAAACGAGAGTCTAAGGTCGCATCATGCAACGTTATTTAATAATTTCGTTTCGGTGGTATTTCTTCAACGAAATCTACAAATCGTTTACTTAAATTAACGAAATTACTTTTTAAAGTAAAGATGATTTTGAGGGTAATATATATACATATATATAAAATCAAACGGTCTATTGTTTTTTGGAATGCTTTTTTAAATATTCTAGATCTAAGATTTGTGTATAAATTCATAACATAAACGGATAACATAAACGGTTAATTTAAGACCTCTTACTAGTGATAAGTGCTTTAATAGTACAGGAAGTCTATTTCGTAACTCTCGATTGCTTCCTACGTAACAAGATTTTCGAAAATCTAATCGCAAGTTTTATTGCAATTTTTATTAAATTGCAATGAAAATTTGCAGAACTATACTCTTATCTCTGATATTCTTCTATTCGAATAAGTATTTTCACGCTTTTAATTGTATCGAGTTGCACATAGTGCTTATTCAAATTTTCCATCCAAGAGAAAATGAAATTTATAAAAGGCAATGGGTTTCATAAAAAAATATAAAAATTCCGCTTTTGAATTGTTATCATAATTCCAACTTAGATAACACAATGTTGTATTCGCAAATATCAAATTCATTAATTATGATTAAATTCCTTAAAACTTACATAAATTATTATTGTAATAATAAAGAGAAGTGTCAACAGTTGAAAGTATTTTATCCATGTAGATACATCGATGCGTGAATTAAATTTCGACCGTTACCGTTTAATTTACTTCCAACGATATCATAAAGTAATTATTAGACAATGATTCGCTATTCTATCTTTTCGATACCTCTAAACCAATAATTACTTCTAATATGCTCCAAAATGTATCCTGTTTCATATTTAAAATTACATTTTTTTTTTTATTATTATTATTATAAGATAATTATTAAACATTACGGTATACAAATTTCTGATTACGCAAATTTGTTGAAGTGTATATTTTCAAACAGTACAACTCCTTCACTACATGTGGTACAAGTCATTATAATTACTTTGTTGATACGCTCATAATTAACTTTAGTATACCGACACCGCGAAATAAAGTTTCTTGTCACAAAAACACGAAATTTAAGAATAAAGGAACAAGATATACAAGATAAGCGAGGTTTCGATTAAATAACTTTGATAACGTTAAACAGTACGTTACTCTTGCTATTTCAGTGCATAATTCATTTCAAGTGCAACGGTACCCGTTATTAGCTGTCATTAGCGACAGTTATAAACGGCATGAATTTTGAGATTAGCCATAAAATGAGGTATGAAGATACGAAAGATGACTCGTTATTGTATTCGTGTTTATTTTTTTTATTTGAAACGATTCTTCTTTTTCTACGATACGTTGTCATCCATGCAAACCGTGTCATTGAAAATGGATCGCATATAATTTGGAAATTCGTGCAATTTTCGCAGAATTATACGGATATTTTCCAGAAACATACATACTGTATATGTATACTTGTTACAGAATATACTGCCGATTATTATCTTTTGATTTGAAATACTTCAAAGTCGTTTCGATAAATTAAACTACTTAGCACGTAGAATCTCTAGGACCATTTAGTCTTCGATATACTTGAAAAATATATAGCGTTTATAAAAGTCTAAGATTATTAGATGATAATAACGAATACAATTTGAAGAAACGATTCAAATTGGAAATACAAGTTCCCTTCTATTCTTTCTCTACTTCTCACCTGGTGCTGATGCTGATGTTGTATAACGCTGCTTCCGCTTCTACTTCCCATAATTTTTACGCTGATTACTAAATACAAAACTTGACCCTAAAGAAACCAATTGTAAAAGCTCTCGTGTGTCGTATTATGTAAATCAGTTCCTTGCTGTTCCCTTCGGAAACTTCAAACTTATATTCTGAATCTGTCTAAAAGGATCATTAATTTACCATCGACCCAGCCAATAGATTTCTGAATGTAATTGTAATCGAACTATTAGTTTGATGTTGTTCTGCAAATAAAATTGTTTAGAATCAATACTTTTGGAATTAACCGGACTATTTAATTAACAACCAAAGGCTTTTAACTCTACTTAATCTCGTCATAAGTTAGCGCAGTTAAGCGAATTCCCTTTTCTCCGATGAACCTTAACGTTAAACTTCTTCCAACCCTAATGGCACATTGGACGATTATGGATTCTAATAAAGACTTTACAATCGGTATATCGTTCTCCTACTGAACCATCTCAAAAAGACTAACGTAATTAGTAGTAAAATATGATATGTCTTTTCTTCCATACTGCTGGTATCCCATCTATTTTAGATAAACCTTGAATAGAACTCTGAAAAGGCGTAATCAGTTATGCCATGTAATTGTGTCGTGAAACGTGTAATAATTATTTGTCGTTTTATTTTTTTCCCATTGTCCAAGAACGAACTGACTGAAGAAGAAGTGACTGAAAAGAAATGGACAGATATATCTGAGTGAAAAAAATTGTGAAATGTGCGACAACGTGTAAGAGATAGACCAATGAACGATTAAACAATAATTATACTCGTATCGTTTAGCGTAAGGTTGTTAAGCGAGGAGATTTATTTAAAGCCACGATCAACGGTTTGACTGTATATTTTACGGCCTCGTTATCTTGTAAATTGAAAGCTTTAAGATTTACTTCCCCCAGAAACCAGCACGTGTACACACGGGCGCGTCGTTATCAATTATTTTGTACTTTCCGGACATATAGGATTCTATAACTCTTAAGAAACGTGTAATTAAAAATTGTATGTGCATTTATTAGCTCATTAAATACGGTGAAATATCTGAGAGAAAATGGCAGATGTATGTTTACCAACTTGTCACTTTCATTTGAACGATGTCAAAATACGTATGTAATTCAAGTCCGCGATATTGCATGAATATCATAAGTATTCTCTTGGAAAAAGATTATACAACTTTTCTCCATAGTTGTTCGACACATGCGTAATTTTAACGAGAACATTATATAGGGTACAAACGTATTGGATTCTCAGAAACACTGTGTATACATTCCAAGAACTTCGTTTTACGTTTTACCTCGGAACAACGTATTTGAAGAAACGAATTTTTTAATAACGATCAAAAATGGTTTAAAAAACTGTAAAAATAGCATGAACATGTTCTTTACAGGCAGCCGAGTATTCGAGTAATCTGAATTTTTCTATTATGTATTTTATTGCTATTATTGAATTTTCAAATTTAATAGCGTGAATTAGGTATACGCTTCTACAATTAGCATATTGCATTCACGATGAAAGGTATTAGACAAAGAAACGTATAAACTTGTTATACGTGCGTGTACGTGTCTGTGAGTGTGTGTAGGTGCATGTGGGTGCATGTACTTACGTGCGTGCCTTAATGTACACTTGACTTTTTGCATAAGAGTAAGAAATTTTCCTTTTTCTAAATTTATTTGATTTAGTCATAGAATTTACGTACATAGCGATCTAACTAAACGCAATCGATTCTATGATTTTGAAGAAAAGTGGGATAGGTCAGGAATTGTGAATACGAAATCCAAATTGTCTGTGTAACGACTTATGAAATTGCTTGGAGACTATTTTTATTTAGTCACGATTTCTTTTTAATCTATATAATATCAATTCTCGTTAGTTTAATATTTTTGTCGACATTAAAATTACCGAACTAATCAATATGATTAATTTTAAAATATTTTACTCCTGCTGTTATTATAAAAGCAACTCTACTTTTGGAAAAATTAACGTAACGGAACGTAGTTATATACCTGGTAATTCAATAAGGACTATTATCCAAAATATCTCATTGTCTGTTCGTTTCATCAAAAAGTTTTAGTTATATTCGAGAATTTTATTGTATTTGAACACACTTTTCAAACAGATGCAATTTAATTTTTGTATGTCTAACTTTTTATGAGATATTAGAGTGACTTTGTGGTCGCTCTTTATACGTCAGTGTATATTTTTCCATTTTTATTTTCAACGACTTATAAGAAAACGACCTCGAGCAAACATCAGAATCTTTAAATTAAACAAAATATTGGAATTAGAAGAAAAGTTCATTAATTTCCAAACAATTTAAAGCCATTTTGAGATCTTATACGTAAAACAATTTAAAAAAGAACTAGATTGCATTTATCTGAGGAATGTCTGGAGACACAACAAAATTCATTATCTGTTTGATAAAACAAATAGATAAGAAAGTATTTTTACACAATAGTTCTTGTTAAATCACCAGCTTTTTTCAATTACCAATTCAATTAATGTTACTTGTGAATACTATATATAAACATTATGATATAAATATTAATACATTTACTGATAACAGACGACTTTGTAGTATCTGAATTTTGAAATGTAATTTAAGCGTTACTTAAGACCAATCTAACCGACTTTTCTTTGAAATCTCGATACTGACACAAATTTGGGAATATCTTGCACCTTGTACTTATTTAAAAGTGTGTTCCAAGTCGTATACGTCATTGCTTCTGCGTACCTTTACAGCCTATCGGTATTAATTCAAAGTCCTTGGATCACGAGATGTAAATTTTTTTAAACTTCAACTTACATATATATAAACATCTTATACATAGTCATAAATAAGATGTACTTAACGAAATTAATAGAACTATGATTTATGGTCTCTATCTATAATCCAACGAAGTGATTCTATATTAAGAATAATATACAGTTTCAGAGCGTAAGAGCGTTGTGATCCAACGATTGATCGTATTTATTATCAAATCAATAGCTCGTCGAAATACGCATCTTGAAACTGATATTTCATTTTGCTGCAGATTAACCTATAACATTGCATTTATTCGCGATATTCTGTCGGTACCTATCGTTTCTGAAATGTAAACACACCGATTAACTAATTTATGTTAATAAACTTGCGTATATCGTGGCATGTGTACAGTACACATACTACGTCAGTACGAGCATTATATGATGGGTCTATTTGAGAGTAAACACAAGAGAATGCGTCTTAAAAACATTAACCTATGACACCATCTACACGTTAATTCACGCTTCCATGAACTACCGGGGGTACGAATTTTCTAGAGCACTATTAAACGCGTAATATTATGAAACTCGATATCGTTAACACACGTTATCGATCACCTCGAACGAGCATTAATACTCCACTGTTTTCAAGTTCTGAGAAAACCAAGGTTAAACCCGTGAAAGAAAGTAGGATTTATTTAAAAGAGAAAGGAACATTAATTTATACTTGTTAAACCACGAATGCATCACTTCACTCGCCATTTTTATCCTTCGCGAGAGAAATTCGAAATAGCAATACGAAAATTGTAATATTAAAATTACACGAGTATTCGCGAAGAATTTATTATTTTATTGCGAATTGAGTTTCCTTTAAGTCGTCATTAAATAACGTTAGTTTCTTTTTTAGACACCTTTGAATCATCTAAAATATGGTATATCGTACACATAGAAACGCTTCCAAAGCTGAAAATATTTCAATATAATTCTTCAGAAGATTCTTACGAAAATAAACTTTCTCTTCTAATTCTGCCCATAGACGTGTATGGTCTAATAAAAACTAATGTGTATGTATTACGTTAGCACTTTTTAATATTCCGTTTAAGCAGTCAGACATACATATTCTATTCGTAAACGGTATGCACCACGAAACAGAAAAGATGATACTTACATAACTCATCGTTACTAATATTATTACGATAATAAACATCAGTATGCTCTAAATGTATTATCATTATTGTTGTTGTTGTAATCATTATTATTATTATTGCTATTATTATTATCATTGTTGTAGTTACTGTTATTACTGTTATCATCATCATCGTCACCATCGCCATCGTTATTATTGTTATACTGTAATTGCTGTCCCTTCTAAATCTACCAGAATTGCTGTCCCTTCTATGTTCCTTTTTCGCCATCAATGATGCCATATTAACATTCTGTTTGTTCTGTAATAATGGCGTGAATGTGTATGACTTTGTACGTGGAAATGTAATGTTAACAGTTCGGTCGTCTTTATGGTATATAGTGGATCTATAAAGAAGCGCACGTTTGCATAATTGTTTCATCTCGCCAACTGGCCTGCCGTATAAGTCGGTAAAGGGTTGAACAACAATCGCAGCAAGCCCCAAAACCTGTTCCATCTTCTTCTCCTCTTGTTCCCTCTCTGTGTCTCGTGTACGTACATCTGTTTTCTCTGGCCAATGAAGGAAATCGCGAAAGCCCGGTTTCCGCAGAAAACATTTAACTCGAAGATCTTTCCCGAGTAAATAACTCCAAACATTTACGTACTTTTTCTCCTTTACAGGCGTGTCTGGTGGAAACTACCAGTCACGAAGTGCTGTTTTAAACGGCACCAGTATAATAGTAGACTAGTTAGCGATTAATTATCTACTAATTCAATTTTGACACTCCTTGCCGGAAATTTAAAAGAGGACTTCGAGTTAGCCATGGGGAAGCAGAACAGCAAACTGAAACCGGAAGTGCTAGAGGATCTTAAGCAGACCACCGAATTCTCAGGTAAATTCACAAAAAGTTTTGTAACGTTTTCTTTCGTTTTTTCTCTTTTTCTCTTTTGATATGTAAATTTTTGGTAATGTATATGATTTAATAAAGCATGTCAAAGCGTGTCATCTCTTTAACCCTTTCGCTGCGGTGGGCCTCGCCGTGGAGTCTCTCCCGTAGAACGAAGCGCCGTTCCAAAGGTGGAAACATTACGCGAACCAAGCCTTTAGCATTCGGGACGAATTTGTTTGAAAATAAGAAGGGAAGAAAAGACCAACCTCTGCTTACAATTCTTTCCGCAGAGAGCTAAGCAGAATAGCGCTTGACTTAATTTTTGGCACTATTTCGGTGGTTGGTGACTATAATCATCCGTCGTGTATAGATGGCGTCTTGTGACCAGTGACTATAGTCACCTATCGTAGCTAAAGGGTTAAGTAAGACAGTATTAATTAAGATAGATCTGTGGAATTATTTTGATTATTTTGTTCTACATGCTAATTGTATTTAACCCTTTGCGGACAAGAAACGAAGTTAACGATACATCGAGTATACATTAAATAATTAAAAATAACAAATCGATGCCAATGCGAAAATTATTTTCCGCTACATTCTAAGCAGTTTTCACTCTAAAAAATAAAAAAATTCGCACGTGTATTATCATATTCGTCCCCAAATGGTTAATCCTATTATTCATATACTATGTATTAATATTATTCTGAAATTGTTGTTCTCAGTGGGTATAAAAGTTTTGATATAAATGAAAAGATCGAACTATTTTATAAGAAACAATTTATCATACATCTTTAGCATTCGTTATATTGATATACTCTACAAAAAAAAATTATTTACATTACATTTGAGTTATACATGGATCAAATAACATTTTATAAACAGTCAAAAAGCCCCAAAATTTAAATACCGATCTTAAATATTCATCCAAAAATTAAATATTCAATGAATTCAAAATTTCTTAAGAAAAAATTACTTGAAATTTATTTTATAGTTTTTTCTAGATTATAACTCAGGCAGATTTTTTTGATTTAACATCAACCCAATGAAAAAATGTGTTGTTTCTCTTTAAAGATGCTGAAATTCAAGAATGGTACAAAGGATTCTTAAAGGATTGTCCAAGTGGACACCTCAGCGTTGAAGAATTTAAAAAAATATACGGAAATTTCTTCCCTTATGGTGACGCTTCCAAGGTAAACTCAATTGTTTATTTATAAAATATAATGAAAATCTATGAATACAGTGAAACCGCCATATTCACACATAACATAGATAGAATGTGATCCTTTCGCTAGAGCCACCAAAATCTCAACGAATCTGATTTATCAAGATTATGTACTGTACAAAGCTAGTAAGTTGGCAATTGGAAACAACAATAGATCCATCTTCTGTAACACAGTCATAAATATAGAAATTTTCATTATTGATTGGAACTATTACATGTGAAAATAACGTAATAATGAATCATATACGCCGATATTACACTATTTTCATAATTCATAATTATAATTATGAACGTAACGTAATTGTGAATAAAAAATCTAAAGGAAATGAATTTTTCTATTACCTTAGATTGCATTCGCTTACTGTACTTCGCTTGTTTTGTTGCAATAGATCGAGTTTGTAATTGTGTAAAAATTAACTTTCTCATATTTACGAACGCCAAACTTTTTGCAAATTTATAATATTTCGAAGCAAAATATACGTGACATAGATTATAAATAATTAGGTAAAGAGAATGAACCGGACATGTCAAGACTAATGTTATCAATGTTTCGAATCAATGGGAACAATGTTAACTATTTAGCATAAAGTAAAACGTGTGACGATGTAACTTATTCTAGCGCTACTTCAAAATATATCATCATAAGGTCGAAAATATCGATTTCAAAGCGTTAATTCATCAGCCACGTACAGTATATGATGCTTGTAATGGTTATAGTGTAATGAAAATCTTAAAGACTATGTTCAAATAATACGAAGTATCATTTTATTATTAAATATATTTTATTATTACATTTAAATGACATAACAAGGTTGTAGAATCATGCATAACTACAAGAATGTTTCAATTTGCAAAATTCCAAAACAACAACTCAACCCATTCAGCTGAAATTGAGTCCGACATTCAATGTACGACTCGAACTACTTCTACGAGTTTGACCAGTGTTGGGCAGTAAATCAGATTATTGTGGCTGATTACTGAAGGCATTTGTAATAACCAGAGTCATTAATCATGTAATCATCGTGGAATCATCTAGTTGTCTCGGACACTTTATAATCTGCAATTATCAAGCAGTAATTTATTATCATTTAAATGCTTACCACGCATTCGTATTCATCGCGTATTTCAGTAAAATTCAATATTCAGAAAAATACTGTTCATATTGTTCGTCGAAGTGACGAATGTTCATAAATTTCTTCATACCAGTTACGTAACAATGATAAACGCACTCAAGGCACATAAATTATCAGATGACATGTTCGAAATGAAAGTTGCATTCAAAAATAATTATTTTTACTTTTCAAATCTACATACATGTCTGCATAACATACAAAAATACATAAATATAATAATTAATATATATCGTTGGAAAATATGTTCACAGCATTATTTATTGTTTAATATAAATCTCTACGTGACTAATAATTATCGAATTACAATGATTTTGACTGCTCTTGTTAGTGATTATTAATTACCTGATAATCAGTAACCACGATTATTAACATGATTTTACATCGATCAATCAGTAAACAGATTACGTTTTGTCCAATTCTGAGTCTGACTCATGATGCATAATATAAACTAAAATGAGTCCCTATTTTTAAGTCACTTTGTATTTACAAACTTATGGGCACCAAGTAGAAACACGTATCATGCGAAAATCCATATGAAATGCTGAACAAATGTCACAGTTCATCTACACAAGGCATAAAATAAATGACGGTTGAATGGGTTAAGATATTTCGGAAAGATAAAGGAACTTGAACATCAATCAATGCCATATGATGTCGATTTGAAATGAACCTTTTCGTTACTGATCTGCTGATATAGCTAACAACGATTTATAACAAGTTAAAATTCTTAACGAAAAAATATGATATTCAGTATCGAACAATTTTTTCTCCTATTTTACCATTTAACGTTAAATATTAGAGGCTACAAATTGCAAACGGTCTTAAGTGTAATCGACATCTAAGGTATCACTTCAACACACAAGGTTATGAATCGCTGATATATATAAATAACGAACCCGACCATATCGATAAACTACAGTTATAAAGTTCAGTATCATTAATGGAAGAGTTCGAAACTGAATCTTCGTAAATATAGAGGTTTCACTGTCTCGGTTAAACAAGGTTCATTAATATCGAATCCATCTTCTCTCAATTATCAGAAAGAACCACTTCGCGTGAAAATAAATACAATTCTTGTAACTTCTATTTCCTCTCAGTGGTATTGACGCAACCAAGATTCGTACGAGCTACTTGCTGGGTTATGTTTAAATTTTAGAATAACGTCGATTGTTACGAATGTAACATTTGGTGCGTCGAATAGTTGTATCTTCGGCCTCTAAAGTGAGTTAATTCGGCTTAATGTAACCCACGTCAACTGGTTCGTAGGAAGAAATTATTTAATCGGCGAAGAAAGCCAGCCAGTGCCAAGGATTCGTGCAAACTTAACAATAGTCCCTGTCTAGCGGCCCCTTTATTCTTAGGTATCAATGGAACAATGGAATCGCCACAGGCTAGGAACTGCAAGGACATAGACATGCACGCGTGGCCTTTAAGCCTTGATTCTTATTCAAGTTCTTCTAACAGAAATCACCACACAAGACCTGAACGAGACATTCATGGATTGAGTTCATAAGAAAGATTCGATAGTGTGTCGTTGGTATAGTGCAGAACTGGAAAAAGTTTCGCGGAAAAGTACAGCAGCAGTTTATTTTTAGCGTTTGCTGAACATGCTGACATAGTAGTTGATACGGTTTTACCTTATGTTAATGTCTAGTATCGATCCTGTGTCTATATCACTGCTGTATATCGTTCATCTGATATACGACAGTATAGTTATATTACACATACAAACTTGCATTCCTTTTTCCAACTCTACACGGTATTACAGAAGTTAATAAAAAAGTTTGCTATTGGTTGGTGAGATCTTCCAAATTAAAATGTATCCAAATGCCGATTCAAATGTACCATATATTTCAAAGTATTCGCTGTGTTTTAAATAAAAATTTATTTTACACGAGTGGATCATCCATGTATGATATCTACGAACTTCAAAATGATAAACGTTGATGCAAGAAAAAGTGAACTTTATTGAAACAATACTGTTATGTTTATAAAATCAAAGATCTTATTTGGTTACGTAAGACATTTCTAAGATCATACTTGTGAATATAACAGACAGTAATCGATCACGATGAAATTTCCTTCGCGATTAAATAGTCCAAGCGAATTTAAAATACATTTTGATTTAACTTAAATCAGTCCCATTGGATTTCCCATTTGGATTCATTTTAATTAGAAAAACGCCATTGTTGCGTTCATTTTACTGGCTTAAGTTGTACTCACAGAATTCTATAAATCAAAATTTGCCATGGATTCCTGAATGTCGAATTTGCTGACTCAAACATTTCAATATCGCTAACGTTTTACTACATTACTAAAAGAAATTCATATATTATTATCCAATAATTAATATATTTTATTGTCCGATTATGTTATCTAATGATCAACGCATTCGCAGCTAATCATTTTCTCATTTTTCTATTAGTAAAAATCGCTTGAGGAAACTCGAAAACTGATTATCTTGGATTTCTACCATTAAAACAAGAATAAAATTCACAAAAATTCTTTTAAAGGATCAGGTTTGTAAAAAAAATACAACGAAAACAAAATTGCTCTTTAAACTGAAACCATACTGCATGTAGCTTGAACTAAAGCTATATTAATCTTTATGTTTTATTTACATTAGTAAATTGCTATTTTAAATTATATTCCTTGTGTTTATCATTAACTTATATACAAGTATAGTGCAATTATTCGGCATATTTGATTATTCTGCACTATCTCAGTTTCGAGTTTATTCTACTATGAATTCGCATTGTCGATGTGACCAGAGAAGGAATCATAAATAGCGTGAATTTACATCAGCGGCTGCGAATGTGTTAAGAAATTCAATGTTATTTATAATGTTACAATAATATCCAATAACTTCCGGTAAAAACTAACTGGCAGTGCTATTCGTTACTGAACAGTCATATTAAGAGGCTATCAGTAATGAGATTCGAGATTACCTGTATTCTATCGCATTACTCACGTTTGTATCATGGACAGTTTGCAGAACATGTATTCAGAACATTCGACGTGAATGGGGATGGCACAATCGACTTTCGAGAATTTTTATGCGCCCTCAGTGTTACATCCCGTGGTAAACTGGAACAGAAGTTGAAGTGGGCCTTCAGCATGTACGATCTCGATGGTAATGGTTATATTTCGCGACAAGAAATGCTGGAAATTGTGACGGTAAGGGTGAATCGGTTAAGAGGATATATCACTGGCAACGCAACTAAATTACATGCCTTTTTAAAAAAACAATCGAGATTAAATATCGATTGAATAGCTTTTCTTCTTTTTTTCTTAATAGAACAAAACACACATTCGAGAACATTATGGAATTTTAGAAAATGTACATATTTTGTACAAGAAACGAAATCGAAAAGTTAATATCTCAATTTATTTAATTGCCAATGCAAGACGTGAATCAGCGTTTCATAATTTTTCAAACATTAAAGATGCAAAGCAGTAATTCTGATCTTAAATACTAATTTTTAATAAAATATAATTGTTATATTATTAATAATATAATATTAATACTATGTTAGTGTTAATAAACACAATTATTATGAATAAAAATACTAAATATTAAATTCTAAAATATTGAAGTATCTTCATTTATATAGGAATATTATATAAAATATCATTCTCCTCGTCACTATCCATCGATTGTCATCTTTATTTAAAACAGAGATTTTTTAACCTTTTCATCTCACATATGCATAGACTAATTAAAAAAATTCTGTAACACAAAAATATATTGTATATTCATTGTCGATATAACAAAACGTAAGTACAATTTTCACCGATTGTTAAGAAAAATTAAGAGTATCAGCTATTGATCGTTGTTTTATTTGATAATTTAAAATAAAAGAGAAGAGATTAAATAATCAGATACCGCATATTTTAAAATTTCTCACGCTACCTCTAAAAATTCTTATCGCTATACTATTTGTAAATCACTGGTTCACAAAGCCATCGTTGAAAAATGGAAAAAGGAAACTTATTATCCTATTAAAAAAAAAACGTAATTATCCGTGTATCTTCAAAATGTTATCATATAATCATTTCTATACCGTATAGTTTTTATCATACAAATTTTTATGCTGTCAGGTGCATATCGAGTGCTTGTATCTTCCTCTTCTTCCTTCTCGTTTAAAACAAAATTTTCTCCATTACATTAACATTGTATATTTAAAAAATTAGTAAAGGAAAAAAGACTTTAGTTGCTTGAAAGTTTATTTGTGATATATCCTCTCAAACTCCACTTGAATTCATCTATAAAATGATATTTCCGAATATTCGCTTTGCTTACTCTGAAAACTTTACTTATCAGGCTATCTATAAGATGGTGGGTACCGTAATGAAAATGCCCGAAGACGAATCCACGCCAGAAAAAAGAACCGACAAGATATTTCGACAGATGAATAAAAACAAGGATGGCAAATTGTCCCTCGACGAATTCTTAGAAGGAGCAAGAAGTGATCCGTCTATCGTGCGACTATTGCAGTGCGATTGTAGTGCACAAGCTCAGTGAGGCCCTGGGCTATTACGCAAGTATTACTGTGTCATCTATATAACTAAATCGGGACCCGGTCCGATAATGTCCACTGAAAATAAAATAAATAGGAAAATATTACGATCATAAAGAGTATCTATTTGAAAAGTTCACTGGAAAAACGGTAAAAACTTACTTTGGTGACTCTGCCCTACGTTTGTTTACTTTTTTTTCTTCTAGTTTCTTCAGAAAACTGATCGTATTTTAACATTAGGAAGAAATATCAAGGATCAAGGAGCTTGAATAAGTAATGTGCTTTTAATAATTTTGTTGACAAAAAACGAAATTTAAAAACTACAGAATCATTTCGAAGTATGTTATAGAAAATGAAATTTTGAACAACTTTTACTGGAACGATAATTGCTGCTTGACGTTATCTTTCGAGACGTTTGCAAAAATTGTTGAAATCTGTCTATACATGTGTCGTGAACATGTTGCAGCAGACGAGTGTATGTGAATGGGTGACTGGAAAAAAAAGTATCATTCAAGTCGACATTCAATAAAGTGAATCGTAGAAATTGATTAAATTAAATTTCATATTTTTGTTCACCCGTTATATACATTAGACGAGGCGATTCTTTGCAAATGCAACACACCTATGACACATGTACAAGCAAAATTCAATATAGCAAAACCAACAATTCCTGCAAATATCCTGAAAATTAAGCCTGAGCGGTAATTTAAATCTGAGAATCTCTCCTTCTATAACATACTTCAAAATCATCGGGATTAGTATAAGTATTCTGCAGATCTATAAATTTTATGTTTCTTCATCAATGTTTTTTCCTAATACTAAAATTTTTCAAACTTTTTTTGGAAACGCTAGAAAAAGATAAACATATTTAAGGCAAAGTCACTAAAGTAAACTTTTACCGGAGAATTTATGGAAACAAAAGATTGTATTATCTTATTTTTTTTTTCCTGGCAAATAACTTTCATTTTCTGCATTGTTGAATTATATTGTTATAATATCTTTTAATTTCGTTCGTGACAAACGATGAATAAAATCTAAGCCAGGTTTTCATATGAAATATCTTTATGAACGTAATTATTACTCGAAAATATAAATGGTAGAAATAAGGGACATTTGTAAATTGGGCCGGTATCCGAATAAGTCCAGGGTCTCCGAGCCCATGGCGCTTGCGCATACCGCAAGCTAGTCTACAAGACTAGTCCAGTCGCTCCGTCTCGTAAACGGATCGGTTTTAACACAACAAATTTCACATATTTCGATATTTTATTAAATTATTCGATCCTCGTGTGCTGCGTACGGACGAATGACCTTGTAAAATTATCTCGGGACGTATAGAAACCCAAGAAAGTGTTTTGATTTATAACCAAAATTGAGATTCTGCATCGTACGACATAACCTCGACACTATCGATGATTTTTTGACATTTCGTGTTATGTTTCTCTTTGTTTCCATTATTTTATTACAATAAGGAATATGTAAAGAATGTTCTTTACGTATTTTATGTTCTATTGATAATCGTTCTATTGATTCTATTAATAATCGTTCTCGAATATATAAAGTACCTATATATTAATTTTTTTACGAAAATTTAATTTTACTAAATGCTACTTTGTAAATGTGTATATTTGTTTTCAATTACCATTCAGCTTTTTCAATATAAGATGGAATAGTATATCGACTGTTATGTATATTGAATCTTGTCTCGTATTCGCGGTCCTCAATTGTGATTATAAATAATACCTTCATCGACATAATTTTGACCTGTTCGTCCTTAGCACAAGTCTCCGCCATACGCAGCTCAAAGGTAAATTAATTTCTAAATGCGTTACATGATTTTTGTAAGCTATTTGCAAAAACGTATTTTATATTACACGATAGTAAACGTTCATCAACTTAGCGAAACGATTTTGATTTTTCAGTACACGCTGTTATGAAACTATTAATTATAAAAAAGACTTATTTGCGTGGTATCGTACTACGTTAGCAACGAATGTAAGCAATTAATGGTCATCGAAATAGCAAAGGTCATTGGAGAGATATATAACCATAAAAAAGTTCTTGTTCAACGAAAAATCACTTTGACGGGATGCATGTATTCTATAAGATATATGTAAAGTTTTGTTCATTTTTATAGATATATGATACTTGCTCAAATAACCATTGTTTTTCATTTTAATAATAAATAACGAAAATATATAATAAAAGACTGTAAAGTATCTACATATTGGCATATTAAGGTTATTTGAAATATCATATGTAATAAAATATACTTATTTTATAAATGTTAAACTTATTTCCTATTTTTAATAGAAAATAGTGTATCGTGACATTATGATAACAGGAAAAATCTTTATTATAACCATATTGTAATCTCTGTGAATAAGAATTAATTTAAATAATTAACAATAATTTTTGTAAAATCAGATAAATGTTTGTTCTAAGAGTTTATTTTCCTCCTATGACCTTTGTTATAATTGCTTTATTAATACATGTTACTTTTGATAGAATAAATTCAGCTAGAAAAATAGAGTAAAATTAACTAACTTCTCGTAAAAGAAGGAAAAAAATGTAAAGTATCATTGCCTATCCAAGTAACTGAACTAATTACGATTTTCAGTTGCTTTCAAGCTACTGAAAACCTATCAAGATTTCGAGCCGAAAAGAAGATTTGGAAAAATATAAGAGAAAAAAAATGAAAGAACGAAGAATAGAAATGAAAGGACGAAGAAAAGAAAATAAAACGATTAAGAAAAAGGCGAAAAATATAACGCTCACGCGCATGAAGTGTTTTAGAGATTTATTTTTGCGAATACGTATGTCGCGTGTACGTGTGCGAACATGCTATGTGTGCGACTAAGTATTTTAATGTGCATTCGCGCGTATGCATACGAATAGTAAGAAAGCAAATAATAGCAAAGAATAAGAAAAGATAATGAAACACAGAAATTTATATAAAAACGACAACAAACATAGTTTTAAAAACAAATTCAAATGAGAAATAGCAAAGTAATGCAAAATCTCCCATTAGCTATTGTTCAATTAGGATTAATTATTTTAACACACTCTACATATATGTATACGCGACATTGTAACTCTGTTCGTTTTTTATCGGTGATACAACACAATATGCTAATTTTTTATTTAACATGATTAATTAATTAATTCATAATCAATTCATTTTTTATTAATTAAATGTACATAACAAATATACATATTTCAAAATATGTGTAGGGGGAAAAGATTTTATATGCGTGTAAAATTCAACTTGCATATTAATAAATTTTGAAGAATTCATTGTTATTCTTTAAACTGTTTTCTTATTATGCATGAAAAGATGCAATTTCTAATTAAACAATTTTTTGTTCTTATCGTTAGTATCACTGAAAAAAATAGTGAACATATGTCATAATTTTGCACTTGGTCGTTACACTAGCAGTATTGTTTTACAGAAGAGCAACGTATTATAAAGATACAAATATGTATATATACTTGTCATATATACGTACAAAGTTAATCACAAAAACAGAACATTTAAATATCTTTATTAAGATTAAAAATAAAAGAAAATTTCAAAACAGAAGTTGTATTGTTGAAGGTAGTATATATGGTAGTATAAACAAATTTTTGGTTTACCATTATTTCCAAGGTTATTTTGAAAATGCCATATAACTATACTACAACTTTGTAGTAACTGAATTCAGAAATGTAAATTCAATCATTGCATAAAATCTAATTAGTCTTTATTTAGTTAGTTTCCCACAATAAGTACTATCTTCAATCTCTTTTTTAAAAAAGTGAGGTTGCCATTCTATTGATCCATTACATATAATTGGAAATTTTTCTACTACAGACCTTGTGTTGTATGAAATGAATATATAAGATAACTATCATGTTTGTATGATATTAATTAATGAGTATTTACAAATACATTTTCTAAATATAATATTATTTCCAATATAATATATTGCATATAATTATTATAATATAATTTATAATATAACTATATCCAATAAAATATGTTGTAATAATACAATACACCTTATTATGTTTAAAATAACAGAAGTAAAGAATGTCCAGTTATGTTATTGTTAAGAATTCTGCAGTTTATGGCCTTTGCAAATTAATTTGCCATAACTATGAAACGACAATCTGCCTTAAATTTATTTTACCATGGTTGGTAAAAACAGTTTCATTGATAAGGAATATATTATCAATAAATTATCTGACTTTCTAACTTGTTTCAAATCTGACATAGAAAAATTCACATGATTTTCAACATCTCTTTCCTAATACTCTTAATAAAATAATATTCATATCTATACAATATTTAATTATATAATATCACTTCCATTAGCAGTATATGTAATATTAATGTGCAAAGTCACTAAAGTAAGAAC
>NIJG01000700.1:32586-51546 GCA_002201625.1 Euglossa dilemma | reverse complement strand
TAGGATTAGTGTTAATCGCACGAATTCTATTGGAATTCTATGATCATTGACCTTGTAAGGAACTGTGAATAAGTCATGAATTTATCGCGAATCCAACGCGCCTAATTTCAATTCACCAACGAGCGAAAGGTGTCCATTTTCTCTTGCTTCGGCAAAAATTCAACGAAACGGGGAGCGTTTCGAGCGGAGAACTTCTTGCGAGCGAAGTAGGCTATAAATCACAATAGAAATTACGAGAAGATGATAGAAAAGAAGCACAATGGCGGGACGGTATCCACGAAACGAAAACGGTTTCACAGGGAGGATTCTATGCAGCATGAAACGTCGCGGCATCGTTAGTCACTCTTCTGAGGGCCGACGAAGGGTGAGTTGATGGAGCGAACCTCGTTGCCGCTTTAAGATGCTTCGCGCTTTATCTTTTCGCACGATTTGACAAAAAGCATTTGCTACAGCGTATTCGGTAAAATAAAGCCGACCAGACACGGCCGCCGCCGCCTCCTCGCGCTGTTTTGTTATCTAATGACGCGCCTATGCATCCTCCGCTCCTTCGAATCCGCGTCATTTCACCGAATAATTCACGGATTATTGTATTCGCTGGGCGAACAGAGGAATTAACTCCTCGACGCTCGCCAAGCATTCTCTCTATTGTGGAAAAGCGAATTTTCGACCGAGCGCGATTCAGCGCTTGGAATTCCGTCGGTCGGCTTTAGCCGAAGAACCTTTCGTTTCGACCTGTGTCTATTGCGCTGATATATTCGAGGAAAAAATACCAAAGTGTCTGCCACTTTCCTCGAATAATACTATTACTCGACGGTGATTATTATATCGAGCCAATAATGGCGTATCTAGCTTCGTTAGGATCCTAGTCACACCAAATCGAGATCAAAATTAATAAAATATTGATTGCAATGTAAATTTAAAATAAAATGAGGAACAATTAATAAATTGTTGTCTATTATAGGAGAAAATAATATTTAATAGACTCGGTAAAGTTAGGAAACTTTCGTCCAGATTCGGACAATCGGAAACTGTATAAAATGTAACGCGGCGATGTTTTTAGTCATTTGTTGGTTCATCAGAAGGGACAAGTTAAAACTATTTTGGAACTTGGAAATATCAGAGTTTGTTGGATAAAATATCTTAGCGTTGCGACAGTAAAGTTTTGGTATACCGAATCAAATTCTAGTAAGACATAAGATATAATAAATTGTTAGTAAATTCGTTGTGATTCGCTTCGCTTCAAGTTAGATTAAGGTATTTTTGATAACTGGTAACGCCATTAAGGTGCATGTAAGTATGGGTCTCGATGCGTAGCCACCATTACGTGGTGAGACCTGGTAATTGGTACCATTTTTCTATTAGAAAATTAAAAAATTAATTTTCCAATGATATGAAGAAAAATTTTTGGAAAATTGACTTTTCATTGGAAAATTATACCTAATCCAAACCTAAAACAAAGTTTAAGATATTTCCCATCTCTTATCAATTTTCAATGTTCCCATTGAACTTTGAAAATCAAGAGTGGGCAATATCTATCAATGTTATATGTAAATTAAGAAGAATGAAGATAAGTAAGGAGAAAAAGGTAAGTAAGGTAAGTAAGAAGAAGAAGGTAATCCAGGTAAGTAAGAAGAAAAAGATAAGTGAGGTAAGTAAAGTAAGTAAGGTAAGTAAAAAAATTTTTTAAACTTTTCAAATCCTGCAATGAGTACTACGCACAATCACGCAAACTCTATTCTATAAGTTTCAATCACTCGAATTTCTGAAAATGACATTTCCAAAAATTGAAGAGAATTCCTAGATATGACGTCATTTCTTGGAATCGGTCGACAAGCGACCTCCTATTCTGTTCTATGATCCTGATACAAAATCGCAAAATCGGCCGAAAAATATTTGTCGAGTCGCAAAAGTATTGTCCCGGAGAATTCTTGGAAATGACGTGATTTCTTGGAATCGGTGGACGAGCGACCTCCTATAAGGTTTTATGCTCCTGATACAAAATTGCAAAATCGACCGAAAATTGCTCGTCGAGTCGCAAAAGTATTGTCTCAGAGAATTCTTGGAAATGGTGTCATTTCTCGGAACTGTCGACCTCTTTTCATGTTATGCTCTCCTGATACAAATCGTGAAACTTTTGCCGTCTCGGCTAGAATTTTTCGACCGACTTTGTATCAGGATAACATAACATGACAGGAGCTCGCCACTTCCAAGAAATGACGTCATTTTCAGGCAATTTGAAAGTATCAGGGACACATAACCAGAGTTAATAAAACCGACATCAGTGGCATCTACGATTTTAGACTAGAAACTTATGTTCCGCTCCAAAATCATAGATGGCGCTGATGTTAGTTTACAAACTATGGTTATGAGCTCCTGATAGTTTCAAATAAATCAAATAAAAAGTGGAAAAGTCATAAGTTACTCAATTTTTGCGATTAATTTATGAACTTTTATGCTTGCATCGTAAAGTCAGATCCTTGATGAACTTTCCAATATAGATTTCGATATTAATTTCTTCATAATTAATTTACTATAAATAATAAATTCCACGATGAGTTCGAAATCTTGCTGAAATCCTAATGGTTTATTATTAATAACTATCTTTCATGGAATTAATTTACTACTTTCATGTACTCATTATAAAGATAATGTTCTTGCGCATCTTCTCATAATACTTTTGATTACATTTTACTTCCAGTTTCGACCATAATTAAATATTTTGACGAATAATAAATATTTTTTGATCGTTGTTATCAATTCACACATACCATTAAATAATTATTAATAGTAAACTAATTAGCATCAAATTATGTACAAATTTGGAATAAGAATGTTGCTCGGAGCTTCAGCTTTCGGATGAAGCTATAAAAATTCATAAATTAATCGTCAAAGCTTGGCAATATATGATTTTTCACTGCGATGTCGCTTGTAGCCTTCTCTAACCGATTGATATCCTTGTCTAGCACGTGATCCGCTTTAAAACACCTCCTCACGCATTCTATGTTCCTGTTACTTTCCTGAGCTTCTAGTCCAAAATCAAAGATGGCGCTGACCGTTGTCGCTTTATTTTTCATTAGGCAGTGAAAAATTCACAAATTACTCGATTTCTGCCACTAATTTATAAACTTTTATGACTGCATCGTAAAGGTACATCCTTGGCGATCTTTCTAATATAGTTTTCGATATCAATTTCTTCGCAATTAATTAATTATCAGTAATTATTGCACAGAATAAATGAACTGATGCTGTTGATTTAAACGGTTTATTATCGATTACTATCTTTCATGCAATCAATCTATGATTTGCATCCACTCATTGTAAAAACAATATTCTTTTGCATCTCCTTCGAACTCTTTAAATCACATTTTACTCGTACTTTAAAAAAAAATGGAAATAACATAATTTCTTGGAATCAGTCAGAAGTATTACGTGAAAAATAAATATGTTAGGAGGATCATTGTTGTGATGTAAATTAGATGACAGTATCCTGCAATGAATATTATTATATTACATAATATTTATAATTATGCATATTAATAAACTTGGGATACCTTAATCTAACTATTAAGATAAAAATAAATCTCCTAATGTTTTCGCATTTCACGTATTTCTTCGTTTCAGTATTCTTACAAAAAAAAATGACAATATTTAAGCAATATGTAGATACACGTTCCAGAATATTCAAATTCCAATTTCGTTAAACACCCCAAAAACAATTACCGAAACAATATGAACGAAACGGTGGGAAAAATTCTAGCCAACGATGAAGCTTGCGGAACACCGTAACATTTCTGACGCATGTAAGTATAATATATAGAGAGTATGCGGGGGGTGCCAAAGGGAAATATACGTGGAACGTCGAAAAATAGAGGGGCTGTTTGTTGGAAAAATTGCGACTCTTCCGGCGCCGGCCATTAGCATATATTTGTACCGCGGCAGCCATAATTCCCGGCGCTCACTGGTAAATTACGAAACCTATTTACCGTTGTGATAAAATATCGTGCGTTCGAGTGTCGCCGCGCATTTACGTTTCAATTGTTCATTTATTCGATGCATATCGGCGGAGAGAGGGTGGCGGCGAGAATTATTATACATTAATAATGAAATGCCGCGTTTTGCTGCCGGGGATTATCGGCCTCGGAAACATTTCAAAGTGTTTTGAAGAAGCGGCTATTGTTGAAATGCTAGTACAATAATAATCGCGCAGCGGGAATAAAAGAATTTACGATATATTTACCGAATATTCCGAACCAGCTTCTGCAGTTGCAACGGGAATAAAAAAGTATTGTTGGAACGAAAAAATTCGAACGTGGCCTGGATGAAATACGCTGCACGCGTTATTCATGGAGTAAAATCCTGCCGGGGAATGCGAGTAAAAAGATTCGTTACCGTTATTAAGGGATTTTTAACGAGTTTTGGTTTAAATATAATTATCCAGGAATCAGGGAGTAAAAACGAGTACGCGGGAGTCTAACGTTCCACGAGACATCGTTCGAACACGATCGGTCCAAGTTCCTTCTTCCAACTGATTATGCCGCGATCGTTCTAAACTCCTAGCTCCGAAGAAACCGTAGAATTACGCGGAGAAATAGAAGAAAAATGAAAAAGGCCGAGGGTAAAAGGAAGCGAAAAGGATGAAAAAAAAGAGACGACGAGGCAAACGTTTGGAAAGTTTCGATCAGTTAAAAAGGTCTATTAAGTACACAGCTTTCAGAGGGTTAACAAGCCACCGCAAGTTCAGCGGAGTGTAATTAAATCTAGAGGAGACTACGTTTAGCTACAGCGAAAGGTTGCAGAAATTTATCGAGTTCTCGAAAAGTTATACAAGTTTCGAGTCGCCGGAGAACTTGCCGGACACTCCCGTCGTAGACACCACATGAAAATTAAACTCCGCTGTACTTGGGGAGAAATTTTTCAGAGCAACGAGGCTTTCCTGTGCCGCAACCACTCTATTTCCTCCGCTATTCTCTCTTCCTTCTCGATTTCCACCAACCTACCGGATAATCGTTAAACCTATCCGAGTCCGAGGATTTAAATTTCCACAAGCGTTTCGTTTCCAGAATCTCCTCTCTTCTCCATCTTCTCATCATCCTTTTCGATCGAACCAAACTTCGGAGAGATTCGCGAGAAGCACGCGATCACGCGGAACCGGAAAATCTAAACCCAGCATGAGCTCCTAGGTAACCTAATTCGCGTCTCTAACGCCGGAGAACTCGGTGGTCGGTGAAAAACATTCGCGCGAGAACTCCTGCGCGATATCTGAAATAATTCGAAGGCCCCATTGACTGGAAGGCGGAAGTCGAAGCGAAAGTCGAGCGTGGCGTATCGCGCTCCGGTAAAACTGCTGCGGAAACTCGGGCGGAGATGAGCACGCCGGGCCGCATACGCGACCTGCCTTCCCACGAATAAATTCCTCGTACGTGTCCCGCATCGCGGCATACGAGATCTCTCTGTCTGGCTTCCGGTGCCCGCGGAAGACGGGAGAACCGGTCGTGGAACCCGGCGGAACGAATTTCGGGTCAGAAAAGGGCCGCGAACGGGCTTCGTCTCGCGACGATACCAACCTCGCCGGCACGTTTCCTCTTCGCGCCACCTGACGGGAATATTATAATCGTGGATCACGGAAGGCGAGAGGAAAGTTCCCAGCTCGAATTCCTTCGCTCGTATTTTTCCAGCTACGACGACAAAGACGACTACCAACACGGCTCGGAGACTTGTACCAGGACGAACGACGAGGACGACTGACGCCTGTGTGTGTGGGTGGAGAGATCGAGAAAACAATTGCTGGAAGACGTTCGAAGGAGATTTACGGTGGCGACGACGCGTTCCTTCCATTTTGTCGCGGGGCCAAGAAAAGAGGGTACCGACGGAGCGTGCAGCCACGAAATGGAATATTAGTCGCGAGATTGAGAAGCCGCGTGACGAACAGCATCGGGAAACTGCGGGATTTCCAGCTGGCTTTTGATTTCGATGGAAATCCTGCAAATTGCGTTGTACGCGATCGTTGGAACTGTAACGAGCCCGTGTCGGCTGGAACACAATACCTCGGAGATGTCGTAAATGAATCGCGTTCGGTTATTAGGGTTTCGTGCTCCGATAGTCGATCGAAGCGATATCCGAGAAAGAAAATTTATACCACCGCGAATCTAGCAACTACGGTGTTCTATACCTCCGTTTCGGGTTTAACTCGGATAAGAGAAAAGATATTAACGAGATACTGCGAAAAATCGTACGATTTTTGTATCAACGACGAATCGTGGTAATAATTGAACATAGTATCACCGCGTTGCTAATATTTGTTCGCAGATTTGCTGGCGCATTTTCCGGTTCAAAAGTAATACCACATCGTATAAGGAGAGCCCGGCGTGAAAACCAGTGTTCCTAAAGGCAAGTTTCCGCGGGAAAGTTGTCGGAAAACGCGAGACCTTATAATCCGTGCAGCTGGTGCGCCCGATTGCAGCCTGCACGGCCACCAATATCCAAGAAAATCTGAATATCGCATCTTTTTCCCGCAAACGCACCCCTCGTTTTCACACGGTCGATCGTACGCGCGCGTTAACGCCCCCTCCGCCCCTGTTTTTCCACCCTTTCCTTCCCGTGACCTCCTTCGTTCCTCCCTGCTGTTTCACCTCTCGCTTTCCCATCCCCTCTCGCTACGCTCTCTCGTTCTCTCTCGCTCTCGTCGCGAGGATTATTGAATTTCCTGTCATTTCCAGAAGAAATACGCTCTATTTACTTTGCCGTGCTATGAGCACGCTTCCAGCCGGCCTGGATGTGGACGAGAAATAAGAAATATACGGAGAAGCAGCAACGAACCGAGGCCCTTCGCCAGCCCATGACCCGGGCAAATCAACGACTCGCTGTTCCGTTGCGACCGCGATCTCGAAAACCATCGTGTCCAAACATCCCGTCGGCCTCGATCCTCTTCATCGATCTGTTTGTCCAGACTTCCGACGCACCGGCGGAACGCGGTATTATTTTTTCGGTAAAGCTCGAAAAGAAGGAAGCAGAGGGTGCCGCGATGGGTGACGAGGCTGGTGTTTCTGTCAACAGCCCGATGAAAAGTGACGCGAAGCCCAGCGTGTTGTCTTTCGACGGATGTTCAAGCGAAACAAGTTGTACTTTTCGACCTAGAACGCGAAACAGGCGCCAAGGATTATTCTTTCGAACGCGTCGTAAGGGCGTCCGGAAGCAGACGCGGCAGGATTAGGCGGAAATTCGCGACGAGTATATGCAGATGCCACGATAAGTTGGTGGATTTTACCGGGAATTTCGTGAGATCGCGTAACGATGAAAATCCCCGTGACGCGGACCTCGAAAGCACCCCTTTAAACTCGCCGGAGCGTTGCAGCAGCGGCTGGTCGCTAATTCGAGGCAGGTAAGAGCGTGGCGGACGGAGCGAGGAAAAATTTCGTTTAAAATCCCCGATGATCGGCTGGTATTGGTCGCGGGTACTCTAAAACGTACTCCATCGCGAGCAATTCGCGTTACCGTGAAGCCCCTCGGGCGACCCCATCGTGGAGCAGGTAAAAGGAGACAAAAGAAGGGGAAAAAAGAGAAACACGCATACACGGCCGCGCGAAATGGCCTCAAAGTCTCGACGATCGAGGCGTAAATCGACGAAGGTTTAGCTTGCGGGCATAGTCTGGTCCCCATCCTACGATGAAAGCATCCAGGGGCGGTGGTTCTGGGCGCTCTTCTCGCCTCGTCTCGCGCGAAAAAAGAAGGGAGGAGGAGGCGCGGCGGTGGAAAAAAAAAAAAAGAGAAAAAATAGGAAAATAGGAACGAGGAGACAAAGGACGAAGCTCGACACGGCCAATCGCATCTCGGGAATAAAAATCTCATACATGTAAAAATATTCAATCGGGTGTCCTCGCGCGGTTCGTGGCTGCGCCTCGATATTTCCTGCTCTTTCCGGCCGCTCTCTCGATCCGGGATTGCCTCGAGAAAGGGGAGAAATCCTTTTTCTCCGAGCCAACCCTCCGACGCCCGCCCCGTGACGCCTCTGTTCGCCGAACGGGAAAGAAGAACGCGCGATTTCCTGCCTTTGCAGCGCCGCTTTATTAGCGATCGCTGTCGAACACGCGCCGAACCGAAGCTCGCGTCGCGTCACGACGAAGAGAAAAGCCGAAGAAAAATCGACCCGACCAAGTAACGGGAAATTCGTAGCCCGTTCGCAGAGAGGGTGAAGGAAAAGATACGAGATCGAGATATCGATTAACCGGCTGACTTTGATGTAGCTGCAGACACGGAACCCGAAGTGGCTGGAATCGCGTTCCCGGCGCGGCGAGTCGCGGTTTCCGGCACAGAGCTAGGCGTACAACGCACGTTTAATTATGAAAACGAAGCGCTCGGGGTAATTAGAGGACCGTTTAGACTCGCGAGTTTATCGACGAGTAAGGGTAAGGGATGTTTGAAATATTCCGCGGCGTAAATTGTGGCGTGGAAATTAAATTCTCCGAGTGTCTCGTGTTTCGGCTCTGGCCGCGTCTCGCTCCGCTCCTACTCTTTCTTGTTTACTGCCTTGCCGGATATTTACGAGCGAATAAATCCGGTTAACCCGAGCACCGTTGACTTTGAATCTAGAGTGCTCCCTTGGACCGTGATCTATCTCCTTTATAGCGCTAAACGAGATTCGACTAACAAACGGGATCCACGGATTCGCTAGAATTCTCCAAGAGTAATTTCAGCTCGGTGGCTCGAGGTATCCGCGAAATCTCTCGCGAATATAAAATTCGCCGATGTCCGATGTCGGAGAAATTCAGCATGGCGATTTCGCGAGAGTGCAGGTCACGATGCGAGTATCGCGAAACTTTAACCCTTGGAAACCATCGGCGAGACGCTGAAAACTGCAGGACGTTAGGTAAACAGATCCGGCGAATGCAAACTGTCGGCGGGTCGGGAGTTGAACGCGACAAATCTCGAAGACGTAACGAAGGAAAAGCTTTGGGCGGCATTTCCAACAATCGCGACTTTGCTCGTTTACGTGCACCGAGAATAGAACCTGACCTACAATTGTCGTCCGCGAGAACGGGACTCCGCGAAGCCAAACTAAACACGCGTACCCTAATTCATCGATTTTCATCATTCCTCCGTTTCGTTATTCCATTTCGACGCGATATTCGAGCCGATTGTGTCCGACTCTTCGGCGTTCTCGTTATCAACGAAATTTACCATTCCGCGTACAAGATTACGGATTAGATGCGAGAGTTGAAACGAAGTTCCGAGAGTTGGACGACGTTAAGCGTTACGAGTAATTTTCATAAGTGGCTTCGAAGATCCTTCCGAGAAGCGTCAGTAGCTTATATTGTCCTTTCAACGAAATAGCCGGAAACAATAATCCTTTCTCTCGTTACGTAACGTAGAAATGCCAAGCGGACTCCATGTAAACATCCGTAATGAAACCTCGCGACATTCGCGATTCTGTTTTGCTGAAATTTGGTTAAAAATGCGCGGATAAAACGCGTGTTGTTCCAAGAGAAAGGAGAGGAAAGGAAGAATCGATTCCCATTGGCTAAAACTACTAACCCGAAGCATAATCCGCGATGGTACACGAGAAAAGCACGAAACGCAGGAGCGATGAGTGTCCGGAGCAAAACGCAATGGCGTCGGTCGTGGCACGGATTGCGTACACGTTTCGGCCATAAGAACGGGCTTTCGTGGCGCAAGTCCTCGGCCCTTCCGTGTCCCTCGTTTAGTCGCGACTTTATTGTAGCAAGCGGCCATTTGTCCACGTCGACGTGGTTCGGACGACGGCCGCGTCTTCTCGGAAATTTCGTATGCACGAGCGCAGCCACTTTTTACGAATCGAATCCGGCTCTTCCTCTTCCTCCGACAACACCTGCTAACTTCGGCAGCTCGGATAGGTGAATAAATCGCAGCTTCCATCGGATTCATCCCTATATCGCTCGAAAAACGGCTGAGATTCGGACAAATCGCGCGGAGCGAGAACGCTTTCGATTCGTCGAAACGCACGAACCAGTTCGCTAACCAGTTGTTTTTCGGACGGTTCGTTACGTAAAGGATGGTTTGATTTAGAATAAGAAGTCACGCGTAGTCCGCGTGGCTCTAATGGAGCGCAAGGATTGTTTTAGATTCTTGGAAGATTTATCACCGAGCGCTTCCACTTCGAAACGCGCGCAACACGTTTGTTCTCTCTGCGAAGGCTCCCAGCGACGAATTCGCGAAACGACACGCGTTCGTTATTTTTATCGCGAATCGACGTCCGCGCGCCATTGTATCGCGTCTCCAGAGTCGAAGAAGTTTGGCGAGAGGCAGAGAGAAAAAGAGAGCGAGTTCGAACGGAGAAACTTGGGCCAATTTTTCACCGAGTTCCCAGTGTCTTTCGTGACCTGTATTCTCAGCCAGAGGAGCGTTAGACCCCTCTCAATTTTCTATCGCGCTGATCCCGCAACGTCCCTCGGATAGGATTAAGACCGGGTATCCGAGGCATCCGCGCCATATTTCTCGATACTCGATCTCTCGCCACCCCCCTCGATTCGCGCGGAAAACACGCGACGGTGGAAAAGCAAGGCGGTATTTTCCAGCGCGCCAAAGCGTTCGGGATAAAATAAGATTTTAGTCAGAGGGACCGGATTTAACGGCTCGCGTTGACTCACGTTCGGCAACGACGGGCTAATATTTCATATCGCGGAAAGGCTGCTGCCTGCCCGCCGCAATTTTTTCTTCTCCTCTCCTCCCTTTTCCCGCCGTTCTGTCGCGTAAAATCCGCGCGGTCGCCCGCGTCAGCGAAAATTCCTCGAAATTAACAAGAGCTGCCAGTTTGTCTCGCGACTGTGTGCGGCCGTCCGCTCGCTCACGCACACCAGGAGATCGCGAGTTAGAAGAAGGGAAGACGTATGGCTGTGGAAGCGGCAAGAGGGTAGCGAGAGGGTGGCGCGGGGCCAGGGAACACCCGAGGATGACTCAATTCTTGGCACGGCGGTCCGCAATGCGCGATTACCACACGACCACGTAACTCTCTGCATCCTTGCACCGGTGTCATCCACACCACGGACGTTGGACCCCTGCGATTACTTTGCCGGGTCGTTAAAAGTGTCTCGCGACGAAGAAAATGCCGATAGGAAGAGTTCCGAGAGGCGAAAATCGAGTTTACGTGACGCGAGAATCCTTCGACTTTAGGATCATGCGCTTTCAGACATCAGAGCGGAACGGTTATACACTCGAATTCGAAGGAATTAGGAAACACCGAAAGGTGAGCGTGAAAATTGCTTCCCACGGTTATTTTTCTCCAACTTCTTCCGCTCAGGAAGAAGAGGAGCGCTGGAATTCGCCTCAAAAGCGATCTGATTTATACCAACGGGCATTCCGGAGTATACAGGTTCGTTAATCCTGTTTTATTAAGACACGTCCGCGTTCTCGTCCATTTTATTTAGCCAGTGAAATACGCGCACTGCCTCTTGGTGGATAAAATATTCCAACAACGGCGATAAATCAAACCGGGAACGTACTTCTCTGCTCTCATTAGCTGCCGAATCCTCGAATTCCGCGACTATCCCGCGTACGTGGAACGAGCCATCNGCGTTCTCGTCCATTTTATTTAGCCAGTGAAATACGCGCACTGCCTCTTGGCGGATAAAATATTCCAACAACGGCGATAAATCAAACCGGGAACGTACTCCTCTGCTCTCATTAGCTGCCGAATCCTCGAATTCCGCGACTATCCCGCGTACGTGGAACGAGCCATCTTCCCGAGGCCTGGTGCCATCGACGTAATCGAGATTCACGACTTCGCCAACATCCTCGGCTACGTGGTCTCTTCGACCGAACACCCGGCCACCGCGTTTGTTTTTCCGTCGCGAAGGAAAGCAAACTTGGACCGGCCAGTCCCGAAGCCAGTCTCCGAGTCAGCGACTCGGAAAGCGAATCGCAAAGCGAATCGCTCAGCCCTGGACTCCTCGGTTTCTCCCGCTGGATCCGAGAGGAACAACGCCGGCCACGGATAAATCGATTTAGCGCCGCGTTGTCCGAAATACCTGCCGAGTTAAGGAACAAGGAATTGTACTCTGCTGGCTCGGAAGGGAACGACAGCCTGGCCAAATTTATACCAGAAGAGGATCCTTTGATTCCGGTGAGCTTAAACCACGCTACTCCTCGAGTTGCGCCTGGCATCGCGTCGCCGTTCGTTAAAATCGGACAAAGGGGCCCGCGCGAATCGTAAAACGCTATTTTATTGCCCCCTTTGAAGCGACTGACGCGGTCAGTTCGCAGACACGATAGAGGGACGAGCTTTATGTAAGACTTAATGACAGCTAAGCCGGATTTTGAACGACGTTAGCGATGCCTTGCTGGAAATATTAGCAGCGGATAGCCGGTGTTTCGGTAACGATCTCGTGTTCGCGGGGAAATTCCGCAGCCTGGGAACCCGTTGCCCGGAGACGGTGTTTGCGGTGTCACGGATCGAGAATCTTGGAGTTGGCTCGATCGATGTATCAGCCGGCTGCCGAATTGGCTGACAGCGATTAGCGTAATTGTTTGATCGCGGCGAAGTTTCGGTGTTCGTAGTTAGACAACGATGTGGTTTCTTCGTGTACGTCGCGTTGCGTGACATTGGCTCGGATCGCGTTTGAGGGATTGACGCAGATGTATCTACGGTAGATTCGATTACTCGGATTAGTAGCGGACACGCATGCTAGGACCAAGCGATTCTCCGATATCGGGAGATTAATTATAATTCGCGCGTACTTCGCCACGGAATAATTCTCTCGATCGCGTGGACTATATTTTCTCTCAATTTAACCGCGCGAGAATCAAAACGAAAGTCTGTTGCCGCTTCGCGATCGAGGTGGAAAGAAACGGCTCGCACGGAACGAGTAACCTGTCGAACGTGGAAAAAGAGGAAAGGTAAAGAGGAAAAGCAACGGCGGTGAAATATCGAAGCGCGAGCTAGTCGAGCCGCGACTCTTTTCCATATTTCACCTTTTCGTAATTAAACTGCAATCGATACGCCTTTCACCGTGAGCGCGAAATCGAGAAAAACAATGCGCCGCGCCGCATCCCCCGGCGCGACCCCCGCGAGCAACCCCCCCGAGCGACCCCGTCAAAGGTAATTACATTTTTATTACGTCCTCCGGGAAACAGTTTTGCGGACGTTCTACCAGCGGACCGGTCAATTTACGCGCTATTAGCGCGCGTTCGACATCGCGCACTGTCTATTTTCCAGCGCGCGAGACCCGTCAATCCGCTCGACCCTCCTTTTGTTGCCAAATGTCCGCCCCGAGTCCATCCAACCCCGCGGAAATCCTGCTCCGCTATCCGTAACGCGTTAACGCCGGTCTTTGCCTGTATTTTATATATTCCACGAAATGACTGACGCGCGTAGACCTCCACGCGCGTCCACGCGTTTATCGCGAACACAACGCGTTTACTCGCGTGTACTCTTCCCTTCTCTTTCGCCCGATTCGCGACAATTCCGCGCACTTGGGAAAAACACGGTATTTACAAAGTAAAATACACGAACAACGTCGACGCGTCCTCGCTGGTTAAATCTTCCGCGTTCCAATCCCCAAGTACCCCATTCACTCGCGGATCCTTTTGAATAATAAATTCGACCGATAAATTTTTCATATCAACGCGAGATCGCGGAATATATCGATATCGGCGATCGACACGGTCGCGCGAAGCGATCGCGGCCGAATTCAATCGCGTGAAACTCGAAGAGACCGCAGAGCCCGCGGAATTCGTTTCGGCCGCGCGCGGAATCGATATCCAATTAACGACGATACTCGCAAGAACAACAACGACCGGGGGCCGGAGAGCGTAGGCAAGAACCGGCTGCGCGGATACTTTCTATCTGGCTGATTAGCCGCTGATTGCGAGCGACCTGAAAACGGGAATTACGCGCTGTTTTATCGGCTCCGGTTCACCGTTTGCGCGAACAATAACGAAACGACACGTACGACCGTTACGTATCCCGATTCCCGATATCCAGCTAGGCGAAAGAACTGGGGCCCGGGGGTAGTAGAGGGCAGGAGGATGTCTGCCGGCCCCTCTGATGACCGATCCAAGCGCACCGGGGATCGTAACTTAATAATCTTCGAACAAACACGTCTTCGTCATTAATTATCGCCGGGAATCCGGGTTTAAAACTGTTGGGAAGCTACGCGATATCGGCCGATACTGTGTGCCGTGCAAATACACTCGGCAAATATGGGATATGCGCGAATCGAGCGACGGTGGCGGCCACGGCGCCGGCACAGGCGGCAGCGTTTCCGCGCCCCGGCCGAAATCATAGATAAAGCTGCCTACGTTCGATTAAACGTAATTTACCTGGCCGGCTAGTATCCAGTCAGCCAATCGATCGATTCGATCGGTGGAATGCCGAATAATTTCGGCCATGATCGAAATTTGTTTCGAGTTTCGACCTCGTTTTCTCTTAATATAATCGAGTCGAGAATTCTCTTTTTTTGAGTCAAAGTCATTATTTATCTCCTAGGTTACTATAGATCAGTTATTTTAGCGGTCAGACGTAAAGGAAAATTTATATTTCTCCTTCTTTTTATTTTCCACAGCGGACGTTGCGTTTGTTTAGCGCGAGGCATAAAAGATTCGATAAAAATTGCAGGAAAATGGCGGAGCAGTTGGAGCCGAGAACTCGAGAGCGCACCTGTGCTCGGGGCTGCATGGCCGCGACACGGAAACGGATATGGAATTTTATTGCGCACGGCCATGACGAACAGGCAGCCGTTTTACGAGCAACAGGTTCCATAACGCGGAGTCGATTATAAACTTGTTAATTAAAATAAATCTCGCAGCTTCTTATGCTAATGCAGCTCGGGTCCGCGGCGACGCATCGCGGCTCGATAACGGCGAACTTTCGTTTTGCAATCGCGCGTTGATTAAACCGATGATATTCCCGTCTTTACGACGGCACGGAAATTATGAAAATGGAATCGCGAGAGAAAAAAGTCGCCGTGTTCGAGGCGCGATAAGATTCCGTAATCCCGGCCCGTAAACGGTGACAAAAAGTTTAATCTCTCTCTCGGCACTGAGGAAATAATCCGGGGTATTTTAAAAATTATTCGAATTTTTTCCGAAACAGGAAATATCGATTAATCGACGCGGAACACGCGACGCGAGTACCGCTTCGAAGTAATGATCGAAGATCATTAATCAGTGACACAAATTCGCGAACACGCGAGCTCTTCAAAATTCAATATCCTGCCAGCCGATCTNTGAGGAAATAATCCGGGGTATTTTAAAAATTATTCGAATTTTTTCCGAAACAGGAAATATCGATTAATCGACGCGGAACACGCGACGCGAGTACCGCTTCGAAGTAATGATCGAAGATCATTAATCAGTGACACAAATTCGCGAACACGCGAGCTCTTCAAAATTCAATATCCTGCCAGCCGATCTACCTATTCACCCTGTATTATCAAAACTCGATAAACGCGCGATAAGCGTTCCATAACCATTCCGCAACAGTCATAGCACTTTACGCTCCGTATCGAGAATTCCAAATCACGCGACGTCTTTCTTCCCCGTGACCGATTTTTATCCGTAAATTTGTAAATTATCGCGCCGAATCGATCGGAGCAAACATTCCGTCTGCACGCGTTATCCCCGTTCCGCGCGCGGATTACCCATCGAGAAGTTTGCCGAAATGATTTCCGTGCTCGGAGAAAAAGCAGCCCGAAATTTTCCCGTTGCACGGTAGAAACGAGAGTTACAAACCGGTTCGCCATTATTACTCCGTCATTTTGTTACGCCCCGGCTAGAGACTAGCAGCCTGGCAACGTAACGCGGGGGAATGCTTTTCGTGGGAATTTTCGAGCGGAAGAACGCGTCGTCGACGTGCTACGCTCGAAGGCAGCGAGTTTAACGACACCCCGGAGGGTGGTTCTCGAGCTGCTACACCAGCCTTACGCGAAAGCTCCACGAGGGCGGGGGGTGTTCAGCGCGCTGAATTGAACCGGGTTTATAATAATACGAAGCATTCGCTGTTTTTTCCCTTTCTTCTTTCTTTTTTTTTTTACCGAGAACCAGCCGAGTGCTGGATTTTTAGAACGTTGTTAGTCCGGGATACGTGGAATTAACGCGCGGCTGGAATTAATTCGAGTCGCGGGGTGGAAATGATTTTCCGCCTGCGAATCGGCCTCGGGTTCGAGAAATCGGAATGTCGGTACGTTGCGGGTTGCTCGGGAATAAATTCCGATCCCACGGCCGATTAAAGGGGGATTAAAAACGAGAGATAGAAAATAAGAGACGAAAAGGAAACCGGAAAGGGTACGACGGAGGAAACATAAACGAAGGGGCCACGGATTAACGGGAAAATCGTTTATCCGTCGAGCGTGCAGCAGCGGAGTTTTATCCCGTATCGGCGCCGTGACGCTCATAATGGCAGGCCATTAAACACGCCACGATGCGGCGACGGACACGTGCTCGCTCCTGTCGAGAATTTTTCATTCGCATCCTACAAGACGCCCGATCGATGGAACACTCGCGCGTGCATATCTCGCGTATTCCGCGCCGCTGGAAATATTCCGCTCGCCTCTCTCTCTCCCTCTCTTTCCTCCCCTCCGCTTCGGAATTTATTTTCGTGGCCTACGGGACGAATAAATAGCTTACCGCGCTATTTTTCACCCATCGTTCCGTTGTTTGCAAAGAATATTCGCTACTCTCTTCCTACTTGACCCCCTGAATACCGTATTTCCATTTTCTTTCCGTCCTTTTTTCCCCTATTCGATTTTTGACACCGAGAGACGTATCCAGGGACTGACCTAAATCTCGGGAGGATCGGTTGATACCTCGTTTTTATAAATAATCTAAGAACCTTTATGGCGACCTGGTGAAAAATTCAATCTCCCACGCGAATCATTCCACGAAGGAAATTAGGAGGAACGCGATGGCAGATGAAATTCATTTCGGACTTTATAGCGCGTGGCTGGAATAAAGTAGTCGAATTAGACATTGCCGTCTGTTCCTTATATTCACCACCATACCGATGTTAAATAGTTTTTGATTTAAGATCGCGACAAAAATAAATTTCCCTATACAACACAGATGACTCCCATCTTCGAATATTTCACCCACTAGCCAAGAATAATAATTATCCTTAAGACTTTGCCGACCGCTGTCGGCCGCTATCACGTACGCGTGATATTTTTTCTCCGGCAGTGATGCTTAATTTCCATGTTCGTATAGGGAAATACATGATTGCACAGCAATGTTTGACGAATAGGGAACTGTGATTTCAACTATTTTATCCTCCCAATTTACTAGATCGTGTTTTATTGAAATCTTTAAATACTTTGCTTATGTTGCGAACGATTGCGTAAATACCATCCTTGAAGAGCAATAGAACATGCGTGAATGTCACCGGCGGCAGTGCAATGGCGATTCGAGATATGTGCGGCCGGCAAAGTGTTAAAGATTGGACCATAATCGAAACGTTTACTCAAACCAAAACACCCTTGATTGGTGGTACGCGGAATTACAACTCGAATCGTCGCGAAAAAATACCCCTTTCAATACGAGCCACCCCGAGTAAGACTACCCCTTGCGAGGAAGATCTTCGAGGCGGAGCGGAATATATCCGCGCGATGGTTGCTGAACGTTTGGCGAGGTTCCCGGCGAACTTTCGACCGGGGCCCGCGGGGGTACGTGGCCCGTGCTCGCTGGGAATCGGCGTTAATTGCGCGCGAACGATAACAACGACGACGACGCGGCCGAGCGGACTTCCACGTTGATGTAACCGCGACGGAATAAATTCGAAGAAACTTTTGGACCCGGTTCAAAAATAGACGCTGATTTATATCTCGGCCGGCATATTATTACGAGAGACGGGGCCCCCCTCGCGCCGCGGCCAGGGGCGGCTGGGTGTGTCGCGAGACAATTTCACGCCGATGCCAATTCCGTCGACGCGTCGCGCACGTAAAATCCCGCTTAATAATGTCCCGGCCGCGACAAAGACGAACTTGGAGGCCGCGAAAAATCCACCGGCAGATTTACGCGCGCACACCTCGCCGAGCATGATTTACGCGGGCCGCGTTTCGCGCGGATCGATCCGTTCCCAGAACCAACCTTCCTCCTCGCAGCCAACGTAAATTAAGCCTGGATGCTACCCACTGATACGGTCGGACATGTTCTATTGTATTCTATTTCGGCTTCTTTCTTCTTTTTCCTCTATTTTTCTTCCTCTTTTTCCAAACTTTTTCCCTGATTTTCTTGGTTTTTCGGCAACCAGACCGCGCACGGTCGGGATGTAATAATGGATTTCTACGAGGAGGGTGAGAGTGTTCTTAACTTCCGGTTGGATGCCGGTTGAATTTTCCGACTAGCGGTTGGACGTTCGCGTGGTGCGACGAAATTGGGAAATTTTATAGAAAATTCGCGTTCACGCTTGAACCTGCTAGACTAATATCAGCGTGGTGGTTATTTTTATTAAATATCGGAGTTTCCACGGGAATCTACTTCTCGAAGAAGAGATTACACTTTCCCAGCACCGTTTTACAGCCTTACCTTCTGCCACGCTGTACCCCGTAATCCGGTACATCGCACGGTGATAAATTACCGGCGTTGTATTTACTTGCGGGTACGGGGCGCGATATAAGGTAAAAATTTCGTTGAAATTCCAGTGTCACGCGACATTGTCCGACGCCACGCGACACTCTGGCGTCACGGCGTTACACCGCGGTGATTGTTAGATTATAAATGTTTGCGCAAGGGTGTGTTTTTGTTCATCCGATGTTCCCTGCACTCCACAATTTATCGACGCGCGCTGCTTCAGCCGGTGTAAAATATTTCTGACAATTTTTCCACGGAGCTTAAACGCGGCCCGCAAACTCGCGGAGCGATGAATTTTTTGGCAACGCGCGCGCGAGGCTGCGCGTAATTAATACGAAGATAAAATTTGACAAAATAAAAATGTTATGAAAATTCCACGATATTTTTGTAATATTATTATAAAACGATCTTCTCGAATTTATAATGAAA
>NIJG01000700.1:0-32142 GCA_002201625.1 Euglossa dilemma | reverse complement strand
CCAGTTCACTCCGATTTGCAATATTTTTGATATTTTTTAAATATCTCGGATTTTCTACTACGTTACCGCTGCAATCATAATTTTCTAATCGATACAACCGATACGATTATCGCGAAATAAAAATATGAAAAATTCGCAACGACTGTCGCGAGAGAACCGATAAATTGCGTGACGAATTGCGTTAAACAAGTCGAACTTGCAGAGGTAAAAAAGAACTGGAAACGTCCATTTCCATAGGTTGCCGAACCCCGATGAAAGGACGAATTACCGAGCAAAGAACGTCGATCCGCGCGGAGCGGAAATGCGGGCGCGAAAACGCGTGCGGCCGCCATGACGGTTTCCCAGGCGGTGCGTGGATCGACGTGGGTATCCGGTGTCGTGGCGATGGACGTCGAATAAATTTGCATTCGCCGGGATTTCAATTCGCTTCGACCGCGGCTAATTCGAATGATAATACGGGTTCGAGCGGGTGCCGCTGGTCCGCGGCGGCCGACCGAAAAGCTGGCCGAGCAGCGTCCAGCGGCGGCGCATGCAAATCCCTGATTACAAATTAAAATTGTCCCCCGAGGGGCGAGGCCTGTGACGAGGGTTCGAAGAACCGGCAGCGACCGGAGGCTCGTGTTTCGTTTTAGAAAATTTAAATTCAAATCCGCCAAGAGGGCGCTCGCGGTTACGCGCGCGCGTCCACGGCGATGGTGCGTGGCCGTAGCTGCGGCGCGTGAAAGGCTACATGCAAATCACGAGGTTCCTCTGAAACTGCGGAAAAAACGGAGGGAAGAATCTACGAGTCATGTACGCCGTGTCTAATATTTGTATAATAACACACTCGAAAACTGGATAACAACCTGTACAAAATTGAAGAAAATATATAAAACAATTTTACCACACGTCGTAGGAAACATTCTTTCAGAATGCTTTGGTGCCCCAAAGTTCCGAAAATTTCTTCGCCAATTATAGATATTAGTAATAATTACGTAACATCGATTTTCGCCCACACTCGAAAATTGATTAACAATCTGTAAAAAATTTTAGAAAATATATAAAACAATTTTGCGACACGTCGCAAGAAAGATTCTTTCAGAATACTTTAGTGCCCCAAAGTTCCGAAAATTTTCTCGCCAAATGTAGAAAACATTAATAATTTATGAAACGTCGATTTTCGCCCACACTAGAAAACTGACTAATAATCTGTAAAAAATTTTAGAAAATATATAAAATAATTTTACCACACGTCGTAGGAAACATTCTTTCAGAATGCTTTGGTGTCCCAAAGTTCCGGAAATTTTCTCGCCAAATGTAGCTAATAGTAATAATTACGAAACGTCGATTTTCGCCATTGTTTTCAACACTTTTATCGTAAAATAAAATTCGATTCTTTTTCCTGTATCGAGATATACATTTTTGGTCGTACAGAGGAAAGACCGATAAGAATCACAGAAGTATTTCGTCGGAAAACGATGAATTTTGGTCCACTCGTTATTCGATAAAACGATCGCCATTCCACACCTCGAATATTCGTGTCACTCGGCGAGCAATCGCAATTAAATAATTCCCCCGTTATTAATTTTCTTCTTCTCCGTCGCGTTCGACTATTTCCGCTGCATCCTCGCGCGTATATCTCCGCGGGTTGCACGCGTGAATCCGCGTGTACGCCTGATAACCGAAAATATAATCTAGATTTCATTACCATAAACTCCACCCCGCCGGCCGCCCCTATCCGCGCGCAGCTCTTTATGACAGAGATTCTATCATTCGCGCGGTAATGCAACCACGAAGTCTGGATAATACCGTGGTTTTGCCTGTTTCCCTCGCCCCCTTCTTTTCGCCCGACGAAATAGAGGATTTTAATGCTAATAGTCGCGGTGGAAATATCGCTGGGAACGAATTAGCCCGCGAGTAACTACCGTTCGCTTCTTCTCGCCCTATCCTCGCGAATTCGGATGTCAGAGGTCGAATACTTTCACGAGAGCGACCGAGATGTCGACGAGAACTAATACCAGGTGGTAAAAATCGCGTTAACGACGTGTTAAGTACCTGCTAACCGGACTAATGCGATTCGCTCGCGCGTTGCCTGAACCACGATCCTCGCTAATGTCTTTGAGGTATTGGACGAAAGGGTGATTTCGCGGATAGCAACATTCCTATGGAATCCTTTATTTTCTCTCTCCATTCGATTTAATTCAATTCGTTTAAAATCCAGTCGCAGTTTATCGTCGTTGAAATACCGAAAGTANATTCAATTCGTTTAAAATCCCGTCGCAGTTTATCGTCGTTGAAATACCGAAAGTATGTACGGTACAAATGTAAACTCAAAATTATACACTATCGAAATGATAAATCAAATTTACTCCTTCTAGAACATTTTCTCTCTTCTCACTACTTACCGCCATTTTATTACGGTATAAAATATACTACTCCTCGATAATTTTGATACATTATTCTGATTTGAAAACCGACACTCGCAGAAAGCGTCTTAAATCGTCCTTCAACTAGCTACGACTGTGTTTTTGTAAAATTTGTATACCACAAATTGTTCTTTCCTTCGGTATAAAATAAATGGCTCGATGGACTCGCGTTTATCCAGATTTGTCTAAATGGCCGTGAAAAGGCAGAGACAGAGTTCGGTCGGAGCGGAGAGAGAGAAATTCGCGAATTTCGCGAAACACGGAGCACTGGTTCCGCCGTATATCCACGTTTCGATACTTATTTATCGAGGTGAAATTGAGATGTCCGGGAGAAAAATCTGCCGATTTATTAACTCTTAAATTCGGGAGAGCGCATCGTTCCTTCGGAAAATTACGCTTCTCGGTTGCAGCACAAGCCGGCGCACCGGAATTCCCGTTGAATTTATCGCGCTCAAAGCATTCTAAGCTGAAAAACAGCATACTCGTTGGGACCATTAAACCAAGAACGAGAGGAAGGCCAAGGAAACGGCAAACGTAAACGCGAAGAACGATGTATCTCGTTTCGCGTGTCGTCTCAGAGAGAAAGCTCGGAGATTAAGCAACGACGAGATCCCCTGCAGTGGAAATTCGTGCATTCCAATCCTAGCTCCGTGTACAGGAGAGGAGAAACGAGACACCCCGTTTCCGCCTTTATATCGACGTGTCAAAGTGGAATTCCAAATTCCGACGTCGAGCATTACAACCGATCAAAATTCCATATTTCAATTTAAAAATCTACGAAAATCAAGTCCCGAATCCCCTATGCATCTCTATCAACAATCGAACGATGTTTACATAAACAACCCCTTTCGATCAAAATCCGTAGCTCATCTTCACGATTAAAAATATTCGCGAATCTTTTGAACCATTAACCACTTGCGCTGGAAAGACGTGCCACGCACGTCGTAACGCTTTTGTCACAGAATCGTCAACGACATGGTATGTACGTCGTCATGCAATTGTTACAGAAACAAAAACCAATATTTAAGTGTATCAATATTTAACCCACATTCTAAAATGGAAATCAAAAGTGAGGCATCAAACACTTTGTGACACCTCCCAGCGTCGGTGAATTTCTTACCAACGCAAGTGGTTAACGGTTTAACAGACACGTCGAATGAGATAGCGATAGACTCGGAATTGCGAGTAACGAAGAGAAAGGAAACGAGTGTCCTTTAAAACCACCCCGTAAGGGACGCAGCATGCGAAGCAACGTCATTCCACCTGCCTGGCCACGTTTTAGCAAATGGATATTACCGGTACGACTTATGTCTCCGCGGCCGAAGAGGTCGTCCGTTTACAAGGGAGGAAGGAACCGCGTTCGAGAACCTGGGGAAGATCGAACGGAGAGACAGCGAGAGGGTGGATGAAGGCACGAGAGCGTGGAACGAGGCGAGCTTAATGGGGTAGAAACGAATTTAAAAACCCCGTTCGAGGGAAGAACAGCGTGTGTTACGCTTCGTACTTAAGTTGTAGAATACGCGAAACTGCGCACACGAGTTTTTTCAATCGGATCCGAGCCGAAAGGATCGCGTCGCGACGCTGGATGGCTACGAGAAGCTAATTCAAGATGTGAAACGCGTTAATATTCGCGCAATCGCGAGAATTTAATTTTCCGATCTTCCTCACGATATCGGATAGTTCAGTCTAAATAATTTTTGGGATCAAACGCGTCTGGATGAGAATCAAGGCTTCTAGAACAACGAATGGGAACGAAACTTTCACGAAATTTCTCGCGCAGCGCGGCGCAGTATCCGCTTTGGCTTTGGCCGCGCATTCGATGGATTTTCGCGCGAAATAAACAAGCCAGAAGCGTCATCCACGTCGCCTTATGGTCCTGCCGCGAACGAGCCTCTTTTCCGCGCGAATGTTGCAACGCGACAGTGGATCGGCCCCGTGAGCACCGCTTTTACGCGTTTCCAAGATTAATCGCCGCTCACTGGGGACGCGTTTCGCCGCGGCCTCGTGCAACCCCCTTTGACGAACGACCGTGCAACTTCGACGTCGGCGTTGTTTATGCGTGCCAGGAACGGCCAGCGAAGAACGATTTTCGGCGGATTAAAATGCCCCGGGTTTCACGCGGCAAATTGCTCTCCGCGGCGAGAACTTTTCGACGTTTCTCTGGAGAAAAAAAATTCCCGAGGAAATTAAACGTGTGCGAATAGAAACGTTAAGGATGGAGAATCCTGGACGAATTGGTCTCTAACGCGAGAACGGAATATCTGGTACTTATTCCGACGTATCGCGATTCGTTTGGGTCCCGCGACCGAAAAACGGAACACGGAAGCATCGCAATCACCGTTTCCATACGGATGCAAAATTGCGGTTCGATGCGGGCTGAAGCGCGCTTCGATCGTGTAAATACACCTCGGATCGTTTCCTTTTCGAAAGCACGAATGTTTCATGGAAGTCGGTCGAGTGCGATTCGGTTTTATTTGCTCTTTCGAAATTCCGCTACACGACAACAATGCTCCGCCTCGTGGCCACCTATTTGCGCTCGAGTTTTTAACAACATTTCGAATGCCTGTCCTCCTACGTATCCTCGGTGCTCGTCGCGCGATAGCTCCTGACCTTCGACCGGCTACGAAATTGAAAATTCGAGCACGAGTGGTCCGCGGGAACCAATAAAATTTCATTTCCACCCGTCCTTTGCCATTTAGCCCGCGTGTATATCGAGGAAAAAGGCAGCCCGCCGTTCCGGATGCTCCGCTAACGTTCGCGAATTACGTCAATTCGTCAGACGCGAAATATAATTTGTCAGGATCGCGACGCGCGTACGCGAAATTAAAAATATTCCCGTTACGGTGTAAATTGAAACTCTTTTAAAATCGGTCGAACGAAGGGTAAAATATATAACGGACAGACTTGCGCGAATATTTCTTCGCTCTCTGCTTCTCTGATTCGCGACGAGAATACTCGCTTGGTTCGAATATCCCTTCATCGTTAGGATCGAGTCGCTCGAGCTAATGTTTCCACAATTGCGATTAGAATTCTTAATTGCGCGGAAATGCAAGTTCCGCGACGCGATTGAGTATTCGCAAAGCGATAGTATGGCAAACGATGCACGGAGAGTCTTTCGTCGCGCGATATTGAGACGTTGGATGCGCTTTGGCTCGATTTTCCCCGGGAAAACTCGAGAACAACGCGATCGACGACGAAAATTCTCTCGTGTCATTAAGCATTATCGAACGTCGCGTGCACGGTTGATTAAATCCGCCGCGAGTACGCCGACAGCGGCGCACCGTGAAGAAAGGAATCATTACGAGGGAAAAAGGATTTGCCATCGAGCTTTATTCCCTCGCGGAGAAACAAATGGGACATGGAAGACGAAAAAAATGGCCGGGAAAAGGGATCACGGGGGATGCCGCGTCGCTTGCAACCGAGAGGATGAAAGCGGAAGGGCTGAGAAACGAGGGAAACTGGTCGAAAAAATAGTATCGTGGAGCAAACGACGACGAAACGGAATTCGTCGCGGAATTTCTTATACAAAGAGACAATCGTAGAAAATACTTATAACTTCTCCTCAATACACGCGAAACAAAACGCAACAAATTAAATCGATCCGCAATTCGGTAACGATTAAAACAAAAAGAAACATTGTAATACCTAACTTCATCTCACGAAAAACGTTAACGTCTCCAAAACAGTCCCAGCGTCGATCTTAAAAGTCCCATAACAGACTCTTGAAAAGGCACCCCAGAGATGCAACTATCGTTTCAGAATTTCCTCGACGGATATATCGTAAGAACAAGCAGTTATCCCCTCGTGGAACGTGAATCTTAAGCAACTCTTCGATGACGCAGTCGGGCTAAAATATAAACATCCCCTATCCCCGTTAGATCCGTTAGATCGGCGAAAAAATCCATCCACCGTCTAGAAAACTAAAGGATACCTCGCGAGACGCTTCTCCGTGAAAGGAGGGTCGGAAACGAGGATCTCGAGTGGATGGAGAAAGAAAAACGTAGACGAAGACCCAATGGACCCAATGGAACCGATACTGGTGCCTGGTGAGGAGACGGATGCGTTGGAAAGTCGCGATTGCCGGCGGAAGTGGATGCATCGAAGGGTAGACAGCTCTATCGCGGCGATAAAGGGCGTCGTGGGCAGGCGAGAGGATGCTGGTAGGGAAAAAGGACCGATCGGTGACCAGCTGGAACGGAGCCGAGGGTAGGACGCCGCGGGATGAGCAGGAACGACGTTACGCGGTAAAAAGGAGCTGGAATGCGAATTGGGAGAGAAGGGAAGTCGGTTGTTTTGGCGAAGGTTATTTTCCGGATGGACGGTCTCGTCTACTTCGCTATACTTCGGGGAGAAATCTCCCTCTCTTGTTTAAGGAGACGTTTTTTCCCCCGCCTGCCGGGGCCACCGCTTCGGTGCTTGACTTCCCTGGACATTTATTAGACAAACATTCGCCGTCGTCTCTCGCGCCGCCACCCCGCTCGCTTCACCCCCGTGTTCCTCGTTTCCACGGTTTTATTTCGAAACAACGGGGATATGCATCGCTGCATGACGCCGTTGCGAATTCACCGAGGATCCGAATCTCGCGTTACGAACGTTTGTTTGCTCGGTGTTCGCTGCTGGGTATGTGCACGCGTTTCACGGAGAATGGGGGCGTGTTTAAGCAGAGACGCGGTTGATGGATCGTTGTAAATAATCGTTTCCACCGTTGGATCGATCATTCGAGTAATACGAAAGAGCAACCGGTACTTTTCTCGCATGCCGAACCAATCATTTTTCCAAAGTTTCCAAACGCGCCCCTCTTTCGATCGAACGAAATTTCCAACCGCGCGGACGAGCATTCCGAAAGAACAATAAACGAGGAACGTTCGTAAGATTCGACAAGCAATCCACCGGTAGAAGTTCCGCTGGCCCACAAGCGAAGAATCTGCGAAGAATCTACGAAGAAATTTCGAAAAGCGTACCAACATTCCAATACGCTGGGGGTCGTCCTCCTAGAACGACTAAGAAACATAGCGAAACTATTTCGTAATCTGTTTCTTTCTTCTTTTTTCAAATTTACTATTCATCGTTTATTAGCAATAAAGACTGACCAATTTCTAAGCGATTTATTGATAATTTTACGTACAAGTTTGCCTCGTGATTCATACTTCACGAGATTCGACAGGTAAAATTATTCTAGGGAAATCAAAAATGAAAATAAAGGAAATATAGCTGGGATTTGAGAGATTCGAGGTATGACTGGTGGCACGAGTGTGTGATTCTACGCAAAACAAAAGGCTAATAACGAATCGCGACACGTTCGCGGAGGAGAACGCCGCGACGCATCGGTCGGGGAAAGTTGCACGCGACGGATCCCTCTCACAGGCGTTTCATCATCCGCAAGTTTCTCCATTAATGCGTCTTTCGAAGTTGCGTTACGCGACGATACATACAGATCGAGCGTGCAACGACGCGGCGGAGCGCGTGAATAATGCTGTTTGCCGAGAAAACATCGAACGGAACGCGAACGACATTCGTGCGCCGCGAAACGTGACGCGAAATCGCTCGCACGCTGGCGAGTGAATGGCTGAAATGACGTTTTCTCGAGATTCGAGGTGTCTTGGAGGGATCGGATTCGACCGAGAGGAGAAAAAGAAGGATATACGCGAGGGGACGAGATTTCGCGTCTGGCGAGTTTTCGCAGGGATGATTTAAAGGAAGCTTGTTGCTCGATGATAGATATCGCTAGTGGGAGGCGCGAAGCTAAAAGATAAACGAGATTCGCGCGAACTCGTAACTAAATTTTACGCCAACATTTACGTAAATTACCCCGGCCGGCTAAAGAGATCGCCGGTTGACGCAATTTGCGCGAATTTTTCTCGCTAATTACGCCGATGGCGAAACTTTGCCTCGCGTTAGTTATACGAGTAAACGAAGTTCAGATCGATAAAGGGATAAAGGGAGGGAATAAATAAAAGGAACGCACCTGTCTGATAATACCTGCCCCAGCGATCCGTCTTCTTCCTGCAGCTTGGCCGACCACTCGAATACTCGCGCGAGCCGAAAGCTGGGATCCCTCCTGGCAGGATTAAAACGTACTAATCACCCCTAACGATATCGTCCCGGAAAGACGAGCAATTCCGTCAGCGTGCCGCGTTTTCCGGCACAATGGCGTCCGAAACAAGGCTCCAATTAGGGAGCGAAGTTTGCACCGGTGAAACCCAGCTCGCGGCAGCACGCGACGCAGATTCTGACAATAAATCACGGATTCACTTTCCCCGCCGCCTATCTAATGGCAACGATTGTCCGAAATAACGCGATTACACGGCGAGGCGATGATTTATTATTAGTCGATGCGTCAGGGCATTCCATTAGGAGCGTTAGTCAGCGCGGAACCCTGGACCCCCCCAGGTCTGAAACGGAGGCTGCACAAACAATTAAGAGGGAGGCGATCGCCGGATAATAATCGTAAACGGCCACTGCCAGCCTTGGGAACGCACCGGCGGCAACGCGTTCGTTTAATTTCCCTTGGCCTACAAGGCGACGTGTATTTTCGTAGCCGGTTTTCATGGCGTGGCCACGAACCACGTCCAGTCCCGTCGCTCTCTTCGAGATCTATCTTCCTTCTGGTCAGAGATGGTCGGAGAAACAGGNCTTGTTCCGCTTAATCTCCTTTCCTTCATATTCTCCGTCGAATCAATTTTTCAGGCTGTCCCTGTCATTACCGGTTCGCGATTTTTCCGAAAATTATTCTAATCGGAGGAAGACGAAGGAGGAAAATGTTTCACGGTTTCTCACTGGTGGCAGGATGATGTATATCAATTTTCCGTTACTCTTACGAGAGCGTGTGTCAAGAAGAGTTCTTCTGGAGTTATGTAACGTTAGAACCTAGAGAAATACCTCGAATATTTCGCGGCATTGTGTTCGAGAATGCTTCTTCTCAATGCGACTCGAATCGTATAATGCTATTGATCGTTTCATTGTCGTTTACCGCTTTCGTCCGTTTCTTCGTATAATACCTAAGCGAGATCCATCGGTGGAAACTGGAACACGTAAGCGTAACGAATCTTTCAAATATCGCGTAGTACATGGACTATGAAAAACTGTATTCAATTTTTCACCGATCTTTCATCCGCGTGTCTTCGCGATAAAGTTTCCTCGACTGGTGTACTGAAAATCCTGTTTCGACCTTATACCATCTTGGCAATTATCGCACGACACGTGGATGAGTTTTCTTCGACGTATCTTTTCGCGGAAAATGAAAAAAAAATACGTATAACACATTCCATTTATAGAGGACTATCAAGTTTCTTCTTCTCTGTTATTCTTAAATTGTGAATAATTTTCGCAAAATTCACTAGCTAATGATTCGCGTCTTCCTGTAAATCTGCCATGTAAATTTTCAACGAAGAATTTTGAAAGAAGTGCTGATTTCGGAATAAGGAGGAATATCGAAAAAGAAAGTTCAAATATTCAACTTATTGGTAACAAATCGAGACATGGATTTTTGCATTTCTAATTGTCGCGGACGCGTTGAACGATAATAAAACTGAACAACACGTTCCTAAGCAGAGTAACACTATAATCGGGCTTCCTGAACGATCTTCCGAAGAAGAGAGAAACCAGACGGCGTGGTAACAAAGGGTCGAAGCTTTCGTCTAAAGGAATGAAATAAGAAAATGTTGGTGACTTTCTTTTCCCTCTTAACTCATCCCCTTCATCCTGCCCCGTTCATTGTTCTCGATTCATGGTGGCTCTTCGGGTTCACAGACATTACATACATTTCCAAGGAAAGTTCATAAAAGTCGTTTCACGATTCGCATCGCGGGACTGGCATAAAGGATAGGCTGTAATTATGGCGCAATAGGAAAATATTTTCTTCCAAAGTTGTACGTTATCAAAGATTTCATTTCTCTTCGGATAAAGTTTTCGATCGAGCGTTAAAAGAATTTTGCATCCGTAAATTTTCAGTGAAATTAAATTTCACGTTATTACTCCGTTTCGAAATCCATCGAAATTAGTATCAACTTGTTAATTAATTCGGGTAACCGAGGTTCTATTCCGTAATGTTATCGATACAGAAGTAGAAATTGGTAAACCTGTTCACGATTGATCACTGCCGGTGAAACATCTTGATGAAAATTCCTTTCCTCGAGCATTCCAGGGATTATTCAAACGATATCCAAAAATTCCAGCAACTCGGCAACGAAATTTCCCGAAACATCCCCGTGCATTCGAGTAATCTTGCTACGGGTAAAACATAAATTCCTCTACACGACTTCATTCCCTAAAACGCAGCCGGCTGGAGACATCGTAAATCAGTGCTTAACGCTCCGACCTGCCGCCAACTTCTTCGTCTTTGGCAAAGTACGCAGCGAGACACGTGTGGCGACAAAGACGAGTTGAACGGATGAAGATAGTTCGATCCAGGGGAAAATTTCAGCGACGCGTTCCCGTGAGAGGGTTGAATCCCTCGCGAGATTTCGACCGGTCGTTTCTTAGCTGGAAAATTTCCGCGCCAGGTTCCCGACTCGAAGGCGAGTTCCCAACGGGTTCGAGTATCGTCGCGCATACCGAAGAAGTTTACTTTGACGCGTTCCCCTGGGCCTAGCAGGCTGCATGCAATCTGCAAATGCGTTGTATAAGTCGCGTTGCAACGATTCCATCGAGCAGCCTCTCGTAACGACGTTGCTCATTGACCCGATGTCCTTCCTGTCCTATTTCCTCGCTTCTAGTCGAAAAGCTGGTTCCGGTTGGTTCACGAATTTTCGTCCGTTTTGGGACGCCGCGTGTCGAATGTAGAAGACGTTGGTTTCTCGTTGCGTTGGAGATACAAATTTTATTCCAACTCGAACGGAGGATTTTTTCTTATTACCAGGATGTTATCGCGTTTATTCACAATTTTCGGACATCTTGTCTCGAACTTTTACCGGGGTTTGTAAGTTTCCTTTTGGTGCTTCGCAGGATATGCAAAGTGACGTTGCTTTTAGGCAAACTAGTGGTCTTGGTTTTAAAATTGCAAACCTGCACCGGCAGATGCATCGTCGGCGAGCATGCTTGCACGAAAAATTGAAAACCTCGATTCTCGCAAAGGTGTATATCTCCAAGCGGATGTTACGTTTTTGTATTTTCTTTTAACTCGCTAAACACGAACGAGTTTATAATTCTAATTTCGCGAACGATATTCTTATTCTTCCGGATGCATCGGTAACAGCAGCAACGTGTTTCTAGTGGAACGGAGTGCAAACTTTCACTCGGAAAGATGACGAAGATCTTTCGAGATGAAGAAAAACCCGAAAAATCGTATAAATATTTGATACATTGGCGCGGTTAACACGTTGGCTGCCGTGGGGGTCACAGATGACCGGCACTCGACTGGGCTACAGCGCCGTGGGGGCCACCGGTGACCGGCACGCCCAGATCGATGGAAGTATATATAATTTAAACAAATGACAATACTTATAATTTAATTGCATTCCAGCGCCACGGGGTCACTACTGACCCCTGCCACGAAAACTGCTTCAAACATGATTTTATAACTCATTTTATCTGCTGCAAATAATATTTCAGCATAATATGCATCGCATAATGAAAAGTTGGCGCCTTGAGCAAACCAACGAAAATGCGTCTGGTAATCAATGTGTTAAAAAGAAGAACCGTGCTCGAAAAGGACGGCTCGAGGAGTTTAATCGCGACGGCGAGGATCGGAGACGAGAAAATGTTACAGGAGAGAAACAGAAGCGCGATCGGCGACGGAATTGTTTAACTCTTTGACTTCCACGCCGAAATCATATGTTTTGCTCAGAACGCCACGGAATTATATTTATTATTCAAAGCACATAATGGCAAAATAATAATGAATCGATGTAAGAAGGCAATATTTTTATCAAATGGAGCGTTTCTCTTACTGGTCGTGGCCTTAGTAACGGTTCGACGAAGATTACGGCACGAATTGCAAAAAAAAAAGAAGGGCGAGCGTATCTGGAACGAAAATTTTGTTACAAAAAAAATTCCAAACATTTTGTGTGAAAAATTGCTAAAAATAAGACCAAGAAGGTGGCCACTTATTGTCCAGATTGTATTGGTGCGCCGCATTTATGTTTGGAGTGCTTTAACAAAATGCACCGTTAGATGCAAAATTTATTCTAACATTTTGTTATTCTTTATTGTTCTAATAAAAAATCTTAATTGTTCAATAGGGCATATTTTATTTCAATGTATCTTCTATACATCGGCCATATTCAAGTACACTAACTTTCGATTTTCATTTAGCTTTTTACAATTGTAAAAAGTTGAACTGCTCCGGTCACCCATGACCACAGTGGCGTTATGGGGGGCCGTTCCCGGTCACATGTGACCACCATGGCAGTCAAAGTGTTAACCTGTCGTGAACTGGGACTTCTCGTTTTCGTTAAGGAAATACGTGGCTGTCTTTAGTAAAGTGGGCGCAGACTCTGGTCTGTTTATTTCTATTATTCGCCATCCTAACGATCTTCCGGAACTTTTAAATAACTCTTTCAAATAATCCATTTCAAAGTACTATTTAATTTTTATTTACTCCTGTTACGCTTAAGTACGCGTTATAGTTCCTCCTGTATTTTTACCTTCTATGGTCCCGTGTAACATTCAGGTCACATTTTAATTTATCGACATTTTACAAAATAATTATAGCTTTTTTCATGCGAGTACTATTTAATTTTTATTTACTCCTGTTACGCTTAAGTACGCGTTATAGTTCCTCCTGTATTTTTACCTTCTATGGTCCCGTGTAACATTCAGGTCACATTTCAATTTATCGACATTTTACAAAATAATTATAGCTTTTTTCATGAGATGGCTCATAAATCATAACTCTATGATGTTGCCAATACAACCAATACTAGTATTCATGACCATTGTTAGACTCATCAACCTGAAATAACAAAATAAATGCTGTGCAAACTGTCGGCAGTAAAACTAGGCGAAACCATTTGTTCCAATTTATATTATTTGTGCTTTTGTCAGTGATTACCAAACTAAAAATAGTGGACATGATAACTCTGGGTTAGTATATCAATAACAACCTATTTGTTTGCATTTCAATTTTCAATTTGTTACTGTTTTTGATGATACTGAATCACTATATTATACACTATATCGAATATATCTCAATAAAATTGTTTAAACGCAAAAATTTGTTTTCATTTGCATATATAGGTTTGTAATTTCTAATTTTTCGTTCCCACAATTCTTCTGGAGTTAAAACAAAAATTCGGTCCATAGAGGGTTAACAACTGATGGAATAATCGGAATAATTAGTTGTTAGAAGATTCGAGAACTTTAAAAATATGATCCTGTGTACACGAGTACGCGTAGTAGATCTAAGAGGCGTAGTGAAGTACATCTAGAAATTAGATTTCCCGGTGTATTAAATTCTCGAACAAATCCAGCAGAGCCTGGGTCCGTTGGAAGAATTTAATTAAAACGAGGTCGGAATTAATTGCCGGTAAATAGAGGGAAAGGTAGAAAAAGGCATAGCGGTGGATGATAGACGGTATTTATCGGGTGAAAATCCGCGAGTCCAGCCCGTAAATTAGCCGGTTCCGATCGGTCGTTGGCTCGTTAGAGATATAAATTAGAATCCCCGCGATATTTGTCTAATAATTCCAGCCGGGCGCATTTTCCCCGTCCCGTTTCTCCGCGACGCCGTCGTAAAAGCGGCGATCTTTCACGCGTAACTTCGTTACGGAAGCGACAACATAAAACTGGAGTCGATGTACGGAATAGCGCGGCGAGATAAAAAGGGGGCGAAAAAGCGAGAGGGGAGGGAAAAAAAGGAGAAAGAAATCACGTAACACGGTGATTAATTTAATCGCGAGGGAAAATTAAATTTCGGCTTGCGTGACTCTCGAAAACGATGCCGTAACGCGGCAAGCAAACACGACTAGCGACGCGTTTAACACGGCGCCGGTGAAATTGAAATATAATCGAGACTGTAATTAAGGCGGTGTTTGCGTCGTTAATATTGAACGCGGCAGCGTTCGAGCGCATTATCGTAAAATCTGATCGATCTCCGGAGCGGTTTTGCATTTGCTTTGCCAGCCGACGAATGAGAAAAGAGCAACCCTTGCTCGAAGCTCCGCGTTCCGACGAATTTCGCGGAGGACAGTGACTGGGTATAAATGGATTACGATCTTCGAATATCTCTTCGTCCCGTTAATTCGTCCGTTTCCGTCCCTTTTCTTTTATTAATTTCCCGTCACGCGTCTTTGCCGCGAGATACGCAAGACGAAGATAAGGCGACTGGAACTCGAAGGATATCGGTTGAGAATCGGACCGATCCGATCTGCGAATGGTGATTAATGGTGTCTCGTAATTGTACGTAAAATATGCGGCAGATAAACGGAGCGGAATGACGGCCCAGGGAATTACAGAGACAACGATAAGTACGGGGTAGCTTCGTTCCGCGGAGTCTGAAATATCAGACAGGCGTAAGCTCGCGTATCTTAAAGAATCGGAGTAACCAATCGTTGCTAAAGACCCGGGTGTCTAACGATTTCTTAATTCCGTGAGAATACCGATAATTTATAGGCACGTGCGTAGGTGGTCGAGCTACGATCGATCGGACCCTTCAACCAGGCCAGTATAACGATTCGCGATTAATCTATCTTCATCGCGTGATTTATCCCGCACGGTTCGGAAATAAGCGGAGGCTCGAGTAGAATAGCGTGGGCGTGGATGAAGAACGATGAAATTTATTGGAACATTCGTTAACGAGCGATCGGTGCCCTCGTATAATCGATGGTCCATCCCGAAGGAATGCCGGGAGAAAGTTGTAAATACGCGTGTTTTTTTTAAACGCTGGAAACTCTCGTTCCGCCTACCTTTGCTCGGGATAAAGCCAGTTACACCTGTCCGGAGAACTATGCTCGTTAATCACCGGTACGTCGCTGGTATCGTTCATTTACGGTATTTTTGCGATAATAATGCCTACGCCGATTCGCCGCAGCCGCGATACCTTTCACTATCCGCTCTTTTTCCGCGCGAGATCCGTTTTTCTGCTGGCGCAACAATGCGACCGGGGCGCCACCTTCGCAGAATGCAAAGTGTCGAGTCATAAATAACGCCGGTATTATTTATGGCGGCTGCGGCGACAATCGGAGAATCGGGAACAGGACATTCTCCGGCGAAACGAGAATGGAAAAATCAGGAAAAATCCTAAGGGACAGCGGCCGTGATACGGCGGTAAATTTTACTTCGCGTTCCGAACGCGGGGATAAATGATCCGGAGAAGGTTGCTCGAGGAACGTGACTTTGTTCGCCGCGATACTCTCGTTTCCATATTCGGAGAATGAAATGGAGAAATAGGCGAAAACGTTGTGAAAAGATAGCAAGTCGGTAACATTTTCGTTCAACGATAAATTCTGGAAGTACTAGACTTAAAAATATTTTCGAATTTTTTAATTTCCTTCCGCGATGAAACTATGAGATTATGCTAAAGTCAGCTGCGATCTTCGCGAAAGGAAACGTAATTAACGAGAAAAAAAGCGGTGCGAAAAATCTGCGAAAAAGGGAAAATTCGTGTATAGAGTACAAAGATACGCATCGCGATCAGCCGTAGTGTCTTCCTGGTTTAATCGCGTAAATAAAATCTAATTCTATTCTACGCGGCGCAACAAAGCCGACGACATTAGCCAGCTGCTTCCGTTCCATCGTGGAAATAAATCTCGCGTCGTCGTTGGAGATTCAGGATACCGGCGAAGAATCGGCCGTTCTCTTTTCTTTTTCCAGCGCGCCGGCTGCAGTTCATTTTACGTGCCTTCTTCCACTTCTCGTGAGACGCGAGAGATAATATGGAGGACGAGAGAGAGAAAGATAGAGAGGGCGAGAGGCGTGACTGGAACAAAGTAGCAGAACGAGAGAAAGAGGGTGGATTTTACCCTTCGGGCAGATCGAAGCACCTGAGTCCGACCCGAGGGACACGGTACTCGCTACTGGACGAAATGGGTGACGATTTATGGAACCTCCAGCCTCTAACGCTGTTTATCCACTGTGCAGGATGATTCGAGGATAATCTTTGGAAATTCAGTAAAATATCTTCCACCGGCGAGGTCTTTCGAGTTTATCCTTGCGCGTTGATCGCGTAACCGAAGTTGCAGCGGTCTATTCGCAAATCGCCAAAGGCTTTGGCGAATGTCGAGAAGTGGAAGGAGGCTGCCAGCCAGACGCGGCGATTTTCGCGCGGTAATCGGTATTTCCTTTTGCCTCGAAGGAACAAACGCCGATTAACCGGCAGAGGACGTTTATTTATTTCACGCGGTGCACAAAGAGACGCCAGCGTTTCCGGCGTGCCTTATAAGCGAAGGAGCAAGTTTCGCGAGCAATCTTACTAATTGCGCGTGCGAATAAAAGGAGGAGAGTTCCGGTGGAACGAGTGGCCGCGAAATAAATTCCCTGCGCCATTTTTACGGGATCGAACCGCGAAAGTTCAACGTACCTCTGAAACCTCGACCCCGCGAACCGGTTCGAAATTAAAAAGCTCTCAACGCAACCTGCAACGAGCCAAACGATAAAATAAAAGGGAAAAAGGGGGGCGAAAAGAAAGAAAGGGAAGAAAAAAAAAGGGAAAAGGGGAGGGAAAAAAAAAGGGGGGCAACCACAGGCGTGCCAGCGTACGAACGATTATTTATCGGTATCGCTTTCTCGCTGTACAGACAGAGTCGCTGTACGCGTACAAAGGGGGAACGCATAATTAAGAGTAATTTACGACGGTGACATCGCGGACCGTGGATAATTTACGAGTCCATTATATTCGATTTTTCTTAGAAACGGCCGTCGTATTGGCGCGGCTTTCGCCTCGTTTTATTCGCCTTTACAAGCTGACGACGTTCCCGCTCGTTCCGCGATAGGCTTTCGCCGGGTACCGCTCGTAAAACCCGCCCTATCTTTAGGGAGCGAACGAAACGCGACGGATGAAACGTGTCGCGTATAAGAGTCGCCTCGTGTCATCTCGAAAAACTGAAACGCGACAACCCTCGCCGCCCCGGAATCGTCCTGGTAAATATTTAGCCGCCCCACGTGCCACGTGGCCCACTGATTTCCTTTCTACCAACCCCCGTGTGCTCCTTTCGCCACCCTTTCACACCTTTCCTACCACACACCTGCGTCCATCGAGCCCTTGCACCTACGAATTTTCCGCTTGTCACGACAGAACGACTTGTCCCGAATTTTTTACCGCGTTGAAGCATACACTACGAGATTTCGCGGAAAAATAGAAGATCCTGAAAATACAAAATTATTCAGCTAAAACACGCGACAAAGTTTCTATCCGTCGACCGGAAAGTCTACGAAATCTCGATCGGGGCCAGCTATCTCTGTAAATCTCACGCGTAAACAAAGCGAGCCGATCGGCAAACGAATTCATCAATTTCGATCAAACGTTCCATCACTCCGTAACGTCGAGGCACGCCAAAATACGACGAACATCGATCACTCGGACAGCGTGCCGCTAATTAAGGCAAATCGAATTACCTTCCAGCCCCTTTCGACTCTTACCCTTATCTATGCGATCGCGTTATCAAGAACATTGTCGTCTCCGCGATCGTTGTTTCGCAATCGGCGATTCCGATGCTACTCGGGCGGATCGTAAAGCGCGATAAAAGCGAGATCGCATAACAGGTTCATAACTCCGGTTCTTTCCGAGCGTCGTTTACGGCGAGATGAACGGTGGCGTTTACGCGGCCGATAAATATCAGCGAGTTTTTCGGGCCCATTAGCACGGAACCGGTCTTAACAAAGCTCGGCGCAAGTGATGCGCGCGGCGGGATCAGCTTGCGTAACGCACATGCACGATGCACGCCACGCCGGCTGACCCACATGCGCGGTCTTTATTTAAACTGGTTTCCTCCTCGGCGTCCTTTAGTACCGTCTTTCGGCTACAATTTCATTAAAAGAGTCATCGGTTTCGAGCTCGCGCCCCGCTTCCTCTCGGAATCGATCCCGAGGCGTTGCGTAAAAGGCACAGTTCCGAATTTGCGTACGGCCGCGTGTCTCGTGCGGGGACTTAACGATTGAGATTTATCGGGAAATTGGGGCAGATATAAAAATAGATGAAGAAAAGGAAAAGAAAGCGAGTTAGGCGAAGGGGTTAGGACAGCTTACACGTGGTTCGATCTGTCGGTGTTCTAAACTCGGTTCCGTCGAACTTTTTCGATCTTTGAAATCTCGTTGTCACCGGTTGTTAACCGAATCGAACTTTCCATCGATGGTGGACGTTCCGAGAAATTTGATACCATGCGTTCGTGCAAGTGGTATAGAATTATCGTCGAATTTATTTTCGCCTTGCGGTGACGACTCGAAACGAGCAAATTTTGCGAAATATTTAATTAACTTAGCATCAGGAATAAGCAACATTCGAATCGACGTTGGACTTCGTTTTCCCCGAAGTTTATTCGGGTCTCGAATGTCTGAGATTCGAGGTATTTGGAAGAGGATCAAGAAGCAGATAGTGTCACTCAAACGGAACAGATGTACGCGATGAACGAAATACTTGTAAGACATTTAGACATCCTATTATATCAAATAATCATTTCCTCGGTTCGAGAAACTTCGCGAGGAGTCGCATAAATCCCGTAATATGAAAAATGGAGCATCCTTTGTACGTATACTTGGAGTTGCCGGAAAAACAAAGCACATTTAACTTTTCGCGCATGTTGAAAATAGAATAAATCGTTTACTTCCATCGCTTTTTACCATCTTTCCTTTTTAATTTCGGTATTTGGAACTCGGAGAGGACCTTATCTATATATATGCATATCTGGCGCTATTTTTATCAAACTTTCGCCGAGCGAACGGCGACTTCCGCGCAGCTAAACGGGACAATTTGGCGTGTTTTAAAACGGGCACGATTATACGGGCAGCGCCATCGCGAATTTATCGATACGCCATTAACCTACAAACTCGCGATGTATCGCGATGCCTGATTTTACCGAGTAATTCTAAGAGCAATTGAACAAACTGTTTACTCCATGGCCTTTTCAAAAATAGTTGCACACCCGCGACCAGGTAGTTGTGTCCAGTTATTTGCAGCGCTCGTGAAACTGGGTTGCGCGTTAAATCGCGCGTTAATCGTGCATCGACGCTCTGTCGGAGGGAATATTTTCCGACCAGGACGAATCGGTGTTCGAAGGAAAAACGGGGGAAAAAAAAGGAGGAAAAAAAGCGCTCCGATCATCGCCCCATCGTTTCGGGACAATAGGAAAAATATAGTAACGCGTTCGACGCAATTTAATCGCTTTTAAAGTTTTCCACTGGCCGGCGCGCCAAGGAAATTACTTTCCGCGTCGGGGGCTGGTAAATCGACGAATATTCCACGGGAACTTCGAACGTTTCCGATCGAGAAGAAGCAAATTTCCAATTATCGCGCAGCCGTGCGCGTTTCTCCGAAGAAAATTGCGAGATTTTAAACCTCCATGACTGGAGAGCCAAATTTGCGAGAGAAAGAAAAAAAAAAAAGAGGAAATAAACGAATCGAGAGAAAGAGGTAGAGAAATACGGTTGCATCGAACAGCGTGTACCGATATTTATTTGAAACGCGTACGAATCGCGTGTTTGAAAAATCTACGGAAGCTTCCGGCTTTATAACAGCCGGAGGTGGAAATGGAAAACGAAAAAATTGTCGGGCCACGAGGGTTAATTCGAAACGGAGAGAGGAATAAAAACAGCGGTGGTAATTGGCGAGGAAATATCGTTTAATCGTTCGGAAAGGCAGGAACGAAATCGGTAAATCATTTCCGGAAACGTGGTCCAGACGACGAGGTTAAAAAGAAGCCCGGAGACGAAACGCGCGCCGAACTTACGGCTTGTGTACGAGACGCCGGCTAAAATATGGCTCCCAAAGCGCGGGTACTCGCTACACAGAGGCGTTTCAACTATTAAAATGGAATTTAGTCGCGACCGCCGGCGTATTTCACTTCGTAACTTACAGCGCTCTTGAAACGCTCGCGTCGCTGCTAAATAATGCCGCGCCTCCCTAACACTCGCGCATCAACTTGTCAAATTTTATCCGAGCGAAAACACTCGCTCGGAAAACATCCGCGGAAGGCGGATCCCGTTGATCGATGGATCGCCTGGCCACTCGATTTTTCCGACCGCCCTGTTTTCGCTTCCTGTTATTTATTCGCTTATCCGCCCGCTCGAGATTACGTCTCGCCGATGTAGAAGAAAAACGAAAGACGATACGAATAATTTCCTAATTTATAGGCAAGCGTGTGTTTCCGTTTTACACTGGATAACAGATATCGATGTAGCGATAACCTACGTGTAAATTATATTAGTAATTAACACGTTGGCTGCCGTGGGGGGCACCGGTGACCGGCGCGCCCAAATTAATGTAAATATATATAATTTAAACAAATGACAATACTTATAATTTAATTGCATTCCAGTGCCACGGGGTCACTGATGAACCCCGCCAAGAAAACTGCTTCAAGCATGATTTTATAACTTATTTTATCTACTGCAAATAATATTTCAGTATAATATAAATCGCATAATGAAAAGTTGCCGCCATGGGCAAATCATCGAAAATGCATCTGACAGTCAACGTGTTGATTTCTAATCCCGTGTCAAGAGACGATTGATAATCGTGACGTGGAAAAATTTCCAAATCCAAAACCTTTTTCGCTTTTAACCCAGCTACTGGCGAGGAGAGAGACTCTAACCACCGATCCGATTACCGACGTTTCTCCGCGAAAAGAGAAAAAGCAAATTCCAAGGAAACTCGGAATAAGTGCTATTCCTAAGTACCCGGGAAGGAAATGCAAGCGCCTAACAATCTGATCGATTCGGAATACCGCGATGGGGAAAAGGGACCGCAAAGCCGGGCAACTTGGAGGGAAGTTTCTGGCGCATGGAATGCCGGGAAACGCGGCAAACGAAGAGGAAGAATCGCGAGCAGAAGGAAGCGGGGGGAAGAGGGGAGCCTCGACATCGGTGACCGAAAGGTCCGATGGAATTCCCGTCGATCCGATCGCTGGTGGACACGAATTCCGGGACCTTTCCTCCGATGGCCGGAGGAAAAGCGGAAAAAGCGAGCCGTCGGACGCGTCGCGACGCTGTCGACCAACGATTCCCAGGAGTAGCGCCACCTACGACGTCCCTCATTTCCATACCGCGTTCCCATCCGGCCAACTTTCTATGGATCGAGCCACCGTGGAGACCGCGCGTCACGCGCAGGCACTCGCGCTCGAGGATCCAGCCGAGAAATTTCCTACAGACTTTGGATCGAGCAACTTGATTTATCGCGTATCTCGGATGAAGAGTGCTCGTCGCTTTTCATGCATCACCGTTCACGGACTCGGCGAATTTCTGCGATTAGAGAGCCTTCGAGTGGCCCTGTGCTCGATGCACCGCTCGCGAATGCCGATGATAACGGGACGGCTACGTTCGCCGATTTTAATTCGTACAATTGGACCTGATAGAAAGCTCGTTGTTCAGTTCGATTGGTATTAAATGTCGCGGAGTGTTCGGGAAGAATCGTGATCCGGTAGCGATGCAAGAAAAATCGGAAACGATCGTTGAGAAGAACGTAAGCAGATCGTGAACTACCGGATAGCTCGTAGAGAATTTAATTAAGTGGGACGGGTAGGAGAGTCGTAGATTTGAGTTTGTTAATTGGAAGAGTGATATGTAGAATTGGAAACTACCAAACGGTATGTCTTTGGACCAGTGTTTGTAGCGTTTCATTAATTACATACCGAGTTGATGGCTGTCATGCTGCTAACTCGACCTGGATCTGTGTCCACTAGCCCGTTGTCACTCTACAACAAAAAAAAGAAAAAAATGGTCGGTTAATATGAGAAATAGCAGAGCCATTCGCTAATTACGATCGGAATTAGTGATATCGTGGCCGAAAACAACGCGTAAATTGCCGCGACAATTAAATATCCAGCGGATCGTTAATCATCGAAATCTGCAATTCAGATGGTCGTGCCGAAAATCAAACGGGGTGGGAAAAAGTGGAGGAGCCGAATTCACCGATCGATTCGGAACTTTCTCCGCGGAAAAGAGAGAAAAGAGAAAGAGCGGGGAGAAAAACGGGAAGCGAGGAGAATAAAACTGAAAATTGTCGAGAGAATTAGAGAAACGCGGCGAGTTTCTTATTTTCTAAACCGTCGGACTCGCGAGTTGAAACGATCGAGGAAAAAGAAAACCGCGAGAGGGGTGGACGGGGAGAGAAAAGTGGGAGGGTAACAGGAACATTTTTCCGCGGCGAATTCAGCCAAGAGCGGAAGTAAATGGGGGCTAACGCGAGTGCACTCGACGTTGGGCGTACGATCTTGTTTTAATCGCCGGCGGTCGCAATTAAAATTTCGTCTCGTCGAAAATGTTTCTTATTCGGTCCTCGTAACCGCCTCGCCGAGCGAGGATATTAATTAGGCAGCGCTAACGCGGCCAAAGTGCCGGAAAAACACGGAGAATTATCGATACCGTTACCAATCTCGATCATTTCCCAGCCCTCGCGAATTATCAGATTTCTCGTTTTCCTCTAAAGATTTGTCGGTAATTTCAATTCGCCGCGTTACATTTCCTATTTAGCCCGGCGAATAATTCGTTTAATATTCGAATCGGCGAGCAAACTCGCGAAACGCGGAGAGAAAACAAGCCCGTTCCGGGCAACCGCGAGGACTCGCGAATCGGAACAAACAGAACCGCTGGAGCCGCGGAGCGGATTGCGAGCGCGGAAGAGCGCGTACGCTGGCCGGAAACGGGATCGATCCGGGATCCGGTGAAAAGCAAGGCCGATTGGTAATTGGCGGTAAGAATCCGTCGCCTGGACGAAGCGGAAATGCCGGTCCGTGGAGTCCGCGAGGTCGCGCGTGGGCTAGCTCGGGATCATCGAGATGGAAATTCGGTTGTCGCTGTACGGAGAGGACGGAAACGCGCTGGAAAATCAACGGAGCGTGTTCTCGGTGGGCGTGGCGGTGTGGGTGAGCAGGAAGAAACGGCACAAAGGCGACGACGGCGTCGGCCGCGGAATCATGGCGAAAGAGCCCCCGGGTGCAAGCGTCGTTCGGAACTTTGATCGTAAAACAGCGCCGGACTTCTCGGACTAGCTGGAGCGTCCGTCTTGAACGTCTGCCAGATCGGTTATGCTCGAATAAATTTACGTGTCGAACCACGCGCGGACCGCCATCGTTCCGCCATCCCTTTGCCACCCCTCTGCCATCCCTGAACCGCTCCGGCTTCCGCCATCGCGGTCTGCGAGTCTGCCGCGTCGCGACGCGAATAGTCGCGCGGAGGTGTGAAACGAGACGAGGGTGTAATTCCCGGTGGCAGACAAGCACGACGAGTTTTCAGTTCGAAACGATAGTCCAGCGATCAGGGACACGCTCGTAAAACGAGGGTTAAATGGAGGATGACTCGTTTTTAATTCTCGTCCCGTGCGTGACACGGGTTTACGAAGCTGCTCGAGCTTGTTCGAATTTTCCTCGCGTTATAGACGACGCTTCTGGACTATGTCGGATACGTTGGCGAGTTTGAGAGCTTTATTCGTGGCTCGAGGAGACAAGGAGAAAACGAAAGTATCCGTTGAAAGTAGATAATTGACCGTCCCTCGCGACTGGCCTGCGAGTACACAAACGCGTCTGACAGGTTCTCCGCGCGCGATATCAATTATAGATACGTTAGACCAGGCTCGTGAAACGAATCCGTCATCTCGTAAATTAGTCGAGCGTCGAGGTACGTTAATAGTCGAAGACGAGTCCAACATCTTTTCGTTACTAGCAGGTCCGGTCGAACTCCGAGAATAAGACTGTGGCCTGTTCGCTCGCGCGGGACAGAGCGATAACTCGTGGAACCGCTTAGGTTACTCCGGTCACCGGCTCGCAGTCGCTTTTATCCGTTCGAACGCGTCGGCACTCGTCGGAGAATTAGCCGGGACAGTCGTTGATTAATTATAATCGGAAGTCCGTAACGCGTGACAGGCCGTGACGAGAGCTGTAGCGAAGCGTTGGTCAGAGTGAAACGGGGTCGATCGACGCATCGGTCATTAGAGAACGCGAGACGAATTGCGCGTGCAACTGCGAGTTTCGGTCCGCTTCCGATACGGTAATTTACCAGCCACGGCCGTCGTATCTTTCTCGCGAGTCGACGAGCATTAGGGAAGACGGATGGAGCAGAACCGCGGCGCGGAAGAATTAAGCGAGCGTGGAAACGCCGGCGGGCCGAGCGACTCGAAGCGTTCGAAGCTCCGAACTTGGCAAGAATCGAGAACCTTGAGCGACTCGGAACTGGGTTGTATTTTGCTTTCGCGCAGACGACTTCCTGTCCCGGAAGTGGCTCTGCCGGCCGCTTTAACGGCGCCATTTGCCTCGCGCGTCCGTCTGCCAGCGAGAGGAGTCCTCGTACACGCGGCTCTCGTTTATAAGCGTGACACGCGAGGAAATTTCGCTCTGCTTCCTCGCACGCTCGATACGAAGCCTCGTTCGATTCTAAATAAAACCAGCTATGATCGCGTTTGTAAACCAAGGTGGAGACAACCTAATTCCTAGTGGTTTTACGATGCCCGAAGTAAAAGGGTAGCCAAAAGAGACTGTAAGCGTTTAAACTCGACGTAGTAAATCTTAACGATTAAAATACCGCGGTTTAATTCGTATTCCCTCTCGGGGAGATAGCGGCTTCGTATAAATAGCGTTAATACGCGTAGATTCGAAGGGAAAAGGCGATATTTCTGCGCGGCGAACAGGATGCAATTAGTATACGCTATATGGAGGCAAACGGCGCGATCGTAGGAACAAATTATTCCCATTAACGATTAACGTTACCGCGTCGCGATGCGCGGTGTCTCCTAAATAACCGAACCCGTTCGGTCCTCCCTTTCCACGGCGCGCGTTAAGGGTAAAAGCGAATAGCTTCTTTATTTTCCAACGAATTCTCGGGCCACCGCTTTAAATACGTCCGCCGTGTCGGCGATTGTTATGACAAACACGGGGCGGAACAGCGTTTTGGCTAAACCGAGTGCGGACGCGGCGATAAAACGTTGGAGACGCATAAAGGTGTCGTCTGGATGGGTCACGGTACAAAGTTACAGAATGCAGCCAGAAGTTAAATCAAAACGCGGGGACATCGTAAAAGAGGCTTGGCCGTTAATTTACGACGGTTAAACGACAAGGAAGACCGAGCACTTTTCGTCAACGACACGGCTGCACGGCCCACGGGATAGTCTTCCGGCGAGTCGGCAATTTACGAGGGCCAATTATCGACCTGCGCTGACCTATTTACCCGTAGAATCGTCCGACTCTCCTTAATGTCCCGAATCCCGTAATCTCGGCCGACATCGGGACTATGCTTCCGTCGATGAATCACGCACGCGATAAGGAAGCGGTTATAAAACGCGGAATGGACGAGGGAGAGGCTGAGCCGGTCGGAGCAACAGATATTTCGAGAACGGGGGATGAAGCGTGCGGGTAATGGTCGAAATATCGTTCCCAAGTAGCCCCGTTGCAAGTATAACGGCTCGTTCGAAGTATCGCGAACCCGTCGTATCCGTTAACCTACGTCAACGCGCGATTAGCGCGGAGTCTCGTTTCGTCGTCTCATTTCCGCGAGTATATCCACTCGATAAATTCGCAACCAGAGCTTTGTCGATGATTCCGCGAACGGCTGCCTGTTCCGAGAAATTTAGCCCTCCTCTCCTTCCTCGCACCGGACTGACAGACAAATGCGAGTGGTGTCTTACGGATTTATCAGACCTCTGCGATCTTACGTTTCCATTTGATTCGACGACGCGTCGACGAAAGGGTGAACGAAATTTGGCCAAGTTTACGCGCCTCCTCGGCATCGGAATACCTTCGAGGACAGGTTCAGATACGTACGCGAGATTACGTTAGAACGAAATGGACGATCGGTGCAATTTGGACGGTAGCGTGTCCTTCGGAAGGTAAAGCGGTTTGATTTTTTTACGGGAAGAACACGGCGGAATGGCTCGGCTTCCTTTCCGCGTTCCAGCCTCTTCCCGTTTCGGCCTTTCCGTCGCCGTATCTCTTTTTCTGCTACATTTCTCTGTGTTTCATCCACTTGTAGTTCGTCTTTCATTCCCTTTATCGCTCGGCCGTCTCGGCGAATCAAAGACCGCGGTCGTAAAAATGGAGATTCCTGCTCAACGACAGGGCACCGTATCGATAAGGAAAATCAAATTGTAATTCCTCGTACGTGCACGAGCACGCCGTCGACATGGTCGATAAGACGAAAGAGGAAGGTACTTACGATACGGTGTATAAAGATCAGCTGCTTCCTTGTTTCCTGCCTTTCTTTTTCCTCTCGATCCGGCGCAGAGCACGGTTATGGTATCGATTCCGATTCTTAAAACGGAGTACAGGTTCAATCCCTGCTCCGTGCGTCTCTTTCGAGAAATCCACGTTTTTCAAATATATTTCTCCCGTGGAGCGCGAGCTCGTCTGTCGGGCCAGCGGCGTGGAACTCGCGCGAAAGCGCGAGCGAACGAGGAAGCTCATTTCTCGATGAAATCGAAAGATTTCGCGCATTTAGGGCCGCGTTAGGATCTATTTTCGAGAGTGAAAGAAACGCAAAGGTGTAGCTCGAGGAAAAAAGCGACTAGCAGAGCACGCCAGTCAAAAACTTCATGCTGCTTGGAGTATTCGTTAGGTTGGCGCTAACGAAAAGAACGGAGCGAGTTAAAGCCTGGCGATGGGACAGGGGCGACGTAAAGCTCGGCCCTGGGCCGTTCTACGAGCGGAAGTGTGTCGGGTGATTGATGGCCGACCGATTGTCAGTGGAAGCGAACGCGCAGCAGCCCCAACGATAATTCACGTCTTTGCTTTCTCTCCCTTTCTCCATGCTTTCACCGTCTCCTTCGCCGTTGCCTCTCTCTCTCTCGGTCCCTCCCGTGACCGACACGCGCCAGGGGTGTTAAAAATAGGGAACGGCGGAGATTAGGTGGCCCCGGAGTTGTCAGACATCGGCGGCATCGGGTAACAAGAGGCAGCGAGAGAGCGAGACGAAAGTCCTCGCCGAGTGACGCGTGTTGCTCGTGTTTCCGCGCCGTTCCTCCTCGTCGTACCCGTTCCTCGTCCGAGCTGTGACCGTTCTATTCTCTCTGTCCTGCCACGACCGCGTAATTTTTGCCGCGCAATTTTTACCGCGTAATTAACCAGCCTCGCGTCATTCGTCGCGCCGCTCCGCCGGCTTTTAATTTAAGCCGATGATTCACGCAGGTGCGGATGAGGAGACGCGTCGGTGAGTCGAACATGGAATCCTCGGAATGGCCTGACTTCGTAACGGTGTCTACGTGTAGACATAGATGCGAGTATAGAGCGAGAAACGAGTATAGGTGGAGATAGGATAGAACGGATAAAAATAGGCAGAGATGTAGAACGAAAATTGGAGTTTGTGGCCGAAGCGTAGGCGGTATGTTCGAATGGTATACAAATTGACGAAATGCTTGGAATAATATAATAAGAGACGAGACCTGGGTTCACGGCAGCATGAAATGTATGTAGCTTTAGACGGGTCCATGTTGAAAGACGTTGAATGCTGCACACGACACTGCGTGTCACTGCGTCAATCAGTGTCGGTCGACGATGTTACTATTAGGAACTGTTTCGAATTGTGCTCGACCTTTGAGTAGTTTCATTTTTAACACGAGGAATGTCCTTTGAAAACGATTGAAATACCGCATGCGATTAATTAGAGCGGTATCCGTTCGTCAAATCGTTACGTTAATTATAAAAAGGAATTACCAAGGATGAAATTTTCTAAAGATTACCACGATAACGGTGCATCGGTGATATCAATTTCGCGAACGTATCTTTTTCGCGTACCGTGGCTATTTTTAATCGATGACCACTGGTCCACCTGCCTCTGTCTATTATGCGTCTTTACTCTCTGTGCGAGAAAAGAAGAGGCACTTTTTAACGAGGAAATACCACGAGAAATAGGCACAGCTCGAAAGACAAATCGTAACAGTCGATGTAACCTTGTTTTTTCAACGCGAATTATTCCACGATGATCGGTGAAAGAACTCGCGAGTCCTCGGAGCCACGGCAAAAAAATGCAGCGAGTGATAGATAGGTTTCTGTATCTCCTCTGATTCCAGAACCGAGGAGGATCGCGAGGATCGACCGATAATATACCCCCGGATACACATATGAACTTCTTGATCGATAGGTTAAATAATCCGCAATAATAAACGGACCTGCTCGTCGGTCGATTCAATATTTGTGCACGAAGGATGAGTCAGCGGACGCGAGAGCGAAACGTTGGAATAAAGAGGACGGAAGAAGAAGAGCGACGTGGGACGAGCGGGTATTGAGAAGACGATTAAGATCATCCGAGAATTTGATCTTTCTCCAATTAAGTCGAGACTTGGACGAGCGATTGATCGACTCGCGAATCGATCACGCGTTATCCTTAAAGGGATTCGAGTAGGCGTAGGTCATGGTTGCGGTAGACACCTTGAGATAACGCGTTTCTCAATATGAATGGAAAGTAATCTCGTTAATCGAATCGTTGCAGCAACGATTTTCTCTTTTTTCCAACGTATCGATCGCGAATAAATGATTAGGATAAAACGTAGAAATCGAATTGATACATGTTTAATCGACGAATAACCAGGAAGAACGATTAAATCTCGTTATTTACGGGAAACAAGTGCCAAGATAAACGGTGAAACGAAAATAGAAGTTCTTCTGGGCGAGATATTAGCGCGACAGACAACGATGGTCTCTGGTCGATTTTTTTTCTCCTTTTCTTTTTTAATGCAGGTCTATGTAAAACCGGTCCAAGATTTATCTGCCACGAATGAAATAGCTCGTTCGAACGCGATTTACTTGGCTGGTTATTTTCGTAGTAGTAAAATTGGAAAATCTGAGGTCGAGAACATCGAGAATTCCTTCGATTCATCGATACGCTTTTAAATAGCGCTGGTTTATTTTTAACCGGCCGATTCTTTGCAAACACCGCTATATCAAATTCCAATGATCCTACGGTGATGCATACTACGATAGGGAGACGTAACGTAACCCGGTGTCCGTGTAGAAGACACGACTAAAGCACGGATATATAGTAACGCGCGAAGACTGACGAGCGTGAAGCAGACAGTAGAAATGTTATGCATTAGTCAGCCAGAGGTACAATTGCGTCACGCGTATAGATAGATTTCCTGCTTCTCGATCTGTAACTATCTGACATCTAAATTCGAAGTCTCCTTCTCGAAAAAGAACTCGCGAAAATTCGCCAGCCACTCCGTACGAGATGAAACGCGATTTATGTAACCTCTTACGATTATTTTTACCGATGCATATGTGAGTTGACATATTTCTAAAAATACGCCTTTCGAAACACGCGTGTACACGCGACATCCGCGGAAAAAGGAGAATCGAGGAATATAGAGTTTCAATGGTCGCGAAACATGGAGAAATTCGCCAAAGGATGTCAAGGCTTCGTGAAATTCGCGAAACGCGCGTAGCCCGTAATTTATTACCCCATAACTGACACCATTAGCCATAGGATCGTAAAGCTTTCGTCATTTCGTAGGATCTTCTCAATCACGAAGTGCGTGTCGTGACTCCTAATTTACAACTTCCCCGAACCGTTCCTTCCAGCGAGAAGATCGTCGCTTCAACCCGGAGTGCCGAAAATCCGCCATCCTCGTGTCACCCGATGATTCCTTTGATTACCGAAAAATTCCACGGCGCAAGCGATCGTGAAAAGATTTATTTCTTCGGAGTTACGCGGACGGTAACGAGGATAGGATCGATTCTACGGGAAAAATCGGAATTGAAGACGAGAAATTTGCCATTCGCATTCGGTGTTCCCGTTAGAGGAGGGTATTTATGGGAAAGAAATACGCGTTTGCTATTCACGATCGAAGAGAGCATTAGGCGAGGCCAAGAAGCAGCACGCGCGGGCGTTGGAACAATGAATGACGAAAGACGAGAACGAACTCGCGAAAGCACGGGACCGCGCGCGTGCATTGTCATGCTAATAGCGCGCGTACAGTGTCATCGATCATCGCTGCTTTGCCCGACACGCCTCCGTCTCGTTTTTTCCTCCCCCTCCCGCCCGTCCTTTCAAACATTTTCCTCCCCCGGTCCTTTGTCCGGGCATTTTGCCGCCGGTGTTTCCTTAATAACGTAACCCGACACACACGCCGCGCATACGCGCGTGCACGCTCGCGCACACACAGCCGAGCAGCTTTTAAGCACCGCGTAATCACGCAGTCGTTCCGCTAACGTCCTTTCCAGCGTTCGAGCTTCACAGGGACGCGTGGCTGGCTTCGTGAAAGCTCTTCGTGGACGAAACACGGGAAAGAAGGCGAGAGAAGGGAGATTAGAGGTGAAGATTCAATTTCGAACTGACGGTGTTTGCGCTTTGTGAACGGGCTCGCCTGTTACACCGGAGTTTGGATAGATTTTACCGGCGAATACAAGCGGCTGCAAGAGGATATTTGTAAAGCGGAGAATTATTCGCGGGAATTTTTTCCACGCGTACCGGCCAAGCGGGTCGAGCTCGCAGCTAGCCGCGTAGCGTCTAAAAAATTTTTATTCGTCCGAACTTCGTGAAATATAGCGTTCAATGAGAGATACCTCGAATTCTCCGAGAATCTTTATGTCTTCGAATATTATGAAATACGATCGAACGAGAAAAAAAAAGAAATACCAAGCGTGTTCGAAAAATTTGTATTTATTTAAATATTCGAAGATGTAGTTCAGGATAGTGAATCGAGGACGCGATTTCTTCGAATATCCGAAAACTCGATGGTCCATTCAGACCCGAGAACGTTCGCAACGTTTAAAAGTTCAGACGAATTTTCCGAGACGTATTTCTCGAGGACGGATAGAGAATGCGGTCGAAGAAGAGGCATTTGCAAGATTCGAGAGATTTCCATTCGTTGAAATTATTACAGTTCGAGGTACAGGGGCCGATGATAAATCGGAAAAGTGGTTATACGAGAGCTACTTGTAACGTTTGAAGAATTTCAGGTTACGATGAATTTAGACGCGCGCGTTTGTACAAAGAGACACGTAGCGTTTCTCGGAAGCGGGAGCAGGGTTCGGTGTTTTGATTCGGAGAGGTGAATAACACGCGTGCAGTGGGTAAACCTAAAGGCGATGCTATTGCAGAAACGCACACTCGGCTCCAAAGACGTACATAACCGATCGTAATCGCGTTCGTACAACCGCGCGGCTATCCACTTTTACGACAACTTTATTACACGCTTGCCGCGATTATGTAGGATATAAATTATGAGACACAATGTGCCTGGAAATAGGAAAAATCGTTTCGCGTAACTGACCATTATAAAGCGTTATAAGGCTCGATAAAGTAAATTACGCCGAGAACGACTTTCCTATATCCATAGTTAGGGCTATAGACCTGGAATACCCGGCCGATGTTGTACCGCAGCCAGCTAATACACGGAAACAACGATTACGTCGTAACGTGCTGATCGCAGAGAAAATGTCAGCTGTCAACTGAAAGTAAGAATTACAAATAAGAACTCGCGATACGTAGCCACGGTAGATTATCTACTCCATTCGCCTAACAAATTGCCTTGTTCCCTTCAACCTGTAACTCGGTACCGCTGATAAACACGTTCGCCAACATAACGACTATATAACCGCGACGCGATCAAACGTCAGACGGAATTTTTCGACCGATTCCTTGAAAAAGAAAGGAAGAAAGCAAAAAGGAGAGAAAGAGAGAGAGAGAAAAATAAAACGGGAGAAATATAAAACTCGGAGAAGAAAAACTGGAG
>NIJG01000699.1:10430-32773 GCA_002201625.1 Euglossa dilemma | reverse complement strand
CAAACCATAGACACATACCATGGTTTGGCCAATTGTTTAACCGAAACAGATTTCAATTAGTTTGTAGGTTTTTTCATGTCGTCGACAATAACAAATTGCCAGCACGTGATAGCCCAGAATATGACCCTACGGGCAAATTTGAACCAGTCGATAGCCACGCAAACGGTAAATTCAAATTTTAATATTCGCCTCATCAACAATTGAGTATTGAGGAATCTCTAGTTGGCACGAAGTGTAGAACGTCGTTGATACAATATCTTCCGAATAAAGAAGCATCATGGATGGGGTATAAAGTATTGGATGTTGACTCATGCAGTTAACCATTACTGCTTATCATTCTTTTGATATAAGGGAGCCACAGATGAAACAAATAAAGAAGAAATAAGGATGAACGGTCTTGGCTACGTCGTGATTCATAAATTGCTGAATTTGGGCAATTATTTTGTGAAAGGTTATCACGTGGTAGCAGACAATTCTTTTACAAGTATTTAATTAGCAAGAGCACTGTTTGAAAAAGGAACATACATGGCTGGCACAATCCGCAGTAATAGAAAATATATTCCACCGTTTATGAAGCCGAAATTGCAGGAGGGCGCATGTATGTACGCCCGAAACAGCGAAATATTATTATTAGCATACCGGAAAAAGAAATCTCAGAAGAGAAATGTTTTAATCTTGTCCACATATGAAAAGGCTCAGAATAAAGCAGCTACAACATATGGAAGGCGTAGATACATCAGACATGATGTTGTACTCATATTTGGATGAAAGAAGATCTCTAAAATATTGGAAAAAAGTAGTTTTCTCCATTATCTACCGAATTGCGTTGAATGCTTACATTTAATACCAGTAAAATACAGACGGCAAAATCAAATCTCGACTTGAATTTATAAGTGATATTATACAGTCGATAACCACAGAATGGATGGCAACATAGAGGATAGCACACGACACAGCATTGGTTGAAACGTCCACAAGTGTGCCACACATAGGCGTACGAAAACATCCAGGAAAACTGGAAAGAGTTTGCGTGGTGTACAGCAAAAAGGATGGTGGTCCAAAAAGAAGGTTACGCAAAATTTGCAATAGGTGCAATAAATGATTACATGGAGTGTGCAGCAGTAGCCACGAATGCTAAATAAATTATTTGTGTGAGTTACAATAACAAAATTATACACATTTACTATATATAAATATAAATGTTTACGTTATTATAATGAAGTATTATGCAAAATTATATCACAAATATATTTACGGCAACATAATTTTGTTTCAGCAATGTTATATTATGCATAACAATTACATATTTTGGAAGAGATAATCCGCCCGGCGCTACCTTCGAGATATGTTTTATTTTTGTTATGTAATATTGTTTATCTTGTTATAAAATACATTGGAAATGCAAAGTATATACTTCATAATAATTGCTCCATATAAAATTATGATGAAAAGATGACTTTTTGTATATGCAAATACGTTTTATAAGAAGGAACTCAACTTTTACTATTTTTATGAACATCTAGACCTTTGTTATTTATATAATTTTTAATGAGTAGAGAAAGCCTAGTGTAACTGTTTTGTTCTCTATTTCATCCTTAGTACACAGCTTTTTGAATCATGTAAATAATGATTTTCGTTTGGTTTTTATGAGCATTTTCCCAAACCCTAGTAAAACTGAGAAATTCGGCCGGTTATTCTCGCATAAGCACATCTTTTTCGCCCGGCACTGAAAGGGTTAAGGTACCAGTCCCTAAAATGAATACTAACTTGTGGCTCTGATCACGTCTTTATACTCTCGATACTGCTGGCTATGCATTCGGAGGGTAAGGCCTTCTGTAAAAAGATTGACCTTATTCCAGTTGCTAGCTTCACCAAACGGATTGACGCTCGACTATCATAGTTACACCGTGAATGAGGTGTCTGTTGCCAATACTGCACCGGGCATTTACTCTCGGAGTATCAGGTTTGACTCTCCGAATCACAGAATAGGTGAAGGTAATGATTCAGCCTTTCGAACCTCAAAGAATGTGGTAACTTTCTGGCACGGTTCGACCGTCGACCTTGCAAACCATAGAATAAACAATAGTCCCAGACACTAAATTTTATACTAATTTGCCGGACACTGGATTTTATACTATTAGATTCACGGAAGGTAAGGCCATCGGTATCATTTTGACCATATAGCAACAGGTAACGTTCTAAAATAGATTGACGGCCCACTTTAACATTAAATCCGTGAATTACAGTGTCTAATGCCGATACTGTTAAGCGGATTGAGGTCCGGAATGCCTGGTTTGATTCTGGGAATCATAGGATAGGTGAAGCTATTAACAGAGCAATTCGAATCTCAACTAAGGTGGTAGCGCTGGTCTGACACTCGATCTTCTGACTCACATATGATGATAAGGTGACGTCACAGAAATGAATACTAATTTCGATCTATGAACACGAAGGTGTACTCTTGAAACGGCAGGTTAACTTCATCCGAAGGTTAGGCTATCGGTAAAGTGTCTGACTCTATACCAATAGGTATCGCTCTACAACGGTTTCACGGTCTGTTTCAATATTCAAACCGTGAATTGAGGCGCCTAATGTCATTACTCTTCTGCGCATTTTCTTATAGATTACCGGGTTTGTCTCTTAGAATCACCTGATTGGTGTAGCTATTGACTTAATCGTTCGTATCACAAATATGGTGGTAACGTTCTTGATCAGTTTGACACACGCCCTTCGAATTCATAATGAAGTTACGGTTCCCGTCACTGAAATCATTTCTAATTTCGTTCTCTAAACAAGAAGTTATACTCTCGGTGAAGCGGGGGAGGTTCGCGGAAGGTAAGGTCTTCGGTAAAATGATTGACTTTAAGGGTATTGGTAACGTTCTCAAACTGTGTGACGCACTTCTTTATTATTCAGATCGTGAATTAAGGTGTCTCTTGACAATAGTACCCAGCGGATTTACTCCAGGAATACCTGGTGTGAGTCTCAGAGTCACAGGATAGGTGAACCTATTGACTTAGCCGTTCGTCTCTAGGAGAAGGTGATAATGATCTCCATCCGTTTGATCCTCGATCTCCCCACTTCATACAGGTAATTAATGCCCGTCACTAAAGTGTATACAAATGTGTTTCTGTACACACGACGTTATACAGCTGATTATGCTCTCGGAAGGTAAGGCCATCCGTAAAAAGAGTGACTCTAAACCAATTGGTAATGATCTCCTACAAATTGTCTTCCTATTTTAATGTTCAAACCGTCAATTGTCGTATCAATTGCCTATACAATTCAGCGGATTTTCTTCAGTAATGACTGGTTTGGCTCTCGGTGTCATATGGTAGGCGATGCTATTGACTTAGCTGTTCTACTCTCAAGGAAGTTGATAACGTTCCCGAACGGTTTGACCCTCGATCTACTAACTCATACATGGAGTTTAGGTTGCCGTACACTGAAATGATTACTAATTTCGATCTCTGAGAGAAAAGTTATACTCTCGATACAGCGGGTTATTTTTTCGGAGGGTATGGTCTTCGGTAAAACGTTTGATTTTATAGGAATTTGTAACATTCTCACTCGGCGTGACCATCTATTTTAATATTCAATCCACTAATTAACGTATCTATTGCCAATACTGTATAGCGCATTTACTTCCGGAATATCTCGTGTGACTTTCAGAATCACAGGATAGGTGAAGCTATTGACATTGCCGTTCGTCGCCCACATTCGAACGATTTTCGCTCTATTTTAATATTCAAAGTGTGAATTAATGTTTCTAGGGCCAAAATTGTGCCGCGGATTTACACCTACCGGGTTTGACCTTCGTAATCACAGGGCAGGTGTCGCCATTGACTTAGCCGAGCGATCCTCAAAGAAGGTGTAAACGTGCTTTAACGGTTTGACCACCGAGCTTTATATTTCATACATGAAATTAAGGCGTCATTCACTAAAATGTGTACTAATCTGCTTCTCTGATCACGAAGTAATATCGTCCATAGTGCGGGTTAGCTTCTCGGGCGGCAAGCCATTCTGTAATTTGTTAATTCTGTGGGAATAAGTAACTTTCTGCAGCTATTTGACTCTGTACAATAATATTCCTACCGTCAATTAGGGTGTCTGATGTCAATACTGTACAGCGGATTTAATCCCGGAACAAACATTTTGACTCCCGGATTCGCAGGATATGTGAAGCTGTTCATTTAGCCGTTCGAATATCATAGAAGGTGGCAACGTTCTCGAGCGGAGTGACCATCGACCGTTTAATTCATACATGAAGTTATGGTGCGCGCCACTGAAGTGAATACTAATTTCTTTCTATGGCAAGGAAGCTATACTCTCGATGAAGCGCGTGAGGATCGCGGAAGTTAGCACCTTCGGTAGAACGTTTGACTGCATACCAACAGGTAACACTCTCAAGCGATTTAACCGTCGACTTTAATATTCAGACCGTGAAATATGGTGTCTAATGCCAAAATTGTTCAGCGCAGTTACTCGCGTCGTAACTGGGCCAACCCTCCGAACCACAGGATATGTAAAGCGATTGACATAGCTGTTCGTCTTTCACAGGTAGTGGTAACGTTCTCGAACTGTTTGACCCTCGATCTTCTAATTCATGCATGAAATGAAGGTGACCGTCACTAAAATGTATACTAATTTGCTTCTCTGAAAACGAAGTAATGCTCACGATACAGGGGGTTAGCTTCTCGAAGGCAAGGCCTTCTGTGAAAAGTGAGACACCACAGCAATATGTAACGTTCTATACTATTGTTCTATACTATTGTCAATACTGTTCAGCGTATTTATTCCCGGAATACCTGGTTTGTCTCTTGGAATCAGAGCTACTTGTGAAGCTATTAACTCAGCCGCTCGACAGGGAAGGTGGTAACGAGCTCGAACGGTTTCGCACTCTATCTACTAATTCATACATGAAAATACGGAGCTCGTCACTGAAATATCTACAAATATGTTTCTCTGAACACGATGATATACCCACGATACTGCGGCATATGTCCTAAGAAGGTAAGTTATGCGATAAAGAATATGACGTTATATCAATTAGTATCATTCTGTAACGGTTTGACTCTATACTCTAATATGCATACCGCGAATTAATGCTTCGATTGCCAATACTGTGCAGTGGATAGACTACCGGAGTACCTGGTTTGATTCTCGTAATCACAGGTTGCGTGAAGCTATTGACTTAGCCGATCGTCTCTCAATGATGGTGGTAACGATCTCAATCGGTCAGACCCTCGATCTTACAATTAATGCATGAATATAAAGGTGCCCGTCTCAAAAACGAATACCCACCGGATTCTCTCAACACGAAGTTATACTCCAGATACAGAGGGTTAACTTCTCGGATGGTAATGCCTTCGGTAAGAAGCTTGTCTATATGCCAATATGTATAGTTCTGCAACGGCCTGACTGCCTACATTAGTATTAAAACCGCAAATCATGGTGTCTAATGCCAATCATGTTCTGCGGACTTGCGCCTGGAATACCTGGTGTTTCTATCGGAATCAAAGGAGAGGTCAAGCTATTGACATGGCCGTCGACTCTCAAAGATGGCAATAAGGTTCCTCGACGGTTTGACACACGATATTCCATTTAATACATGAAATTAGGGTGCCCGTCACTAAAATGTACACTATTGTGTTCCACAGAACATTAGGATATAATCTCGATACAGCGGGTAATGTTCTCGGAAGGTAAGGTATGCGATAAAGTGCATGATGTTATACGAATTGGAAACGTTCTCAGACGGATTGACGCTCTAGATTAATATCCAAACTGCGCTCTAAGGTGTCCGTTGTTATTACTGTACAGCGGATTTACTCCTGATATACCTGGTGTGACTCTCGGAGTCACAGGATAGGTGAAGCTACTGACAAAGCCGTTCCACACTTATAGAATGTGCAAACGGTCACGACAGGTTTAAGACCCGATTTCCAAATTCATACATGATAATGAGGTGCCCGTCATTAAAATCTATAGCAATGCTTCCTTCTGGACACGATGTTACACTCACGATACAGCGGCTTCATTCTTCGGAGGGTTAGGTCTTCGGTAAACCGTGTGACTTAATATCAATTGGAAACGCTCACAAACGGTTTGTCTCTCTACTTTAATACTCATACCGTGAATTATGGAGTCTGTTTCCTACACTGTTCACTGGATTTACTCCCGTTGTACCTGGAGTGGCTTTCGGAATCACAGGATAGGTGAAGCTATTGACTTAGCTGTGCGATTCCCTAAGATGGTGGTAAAATTCTGTAACTGGTTAACCCTACATTTCCTAATTCATTCATGAAATTCATATGCACGCCACTAAAATGTAAACAATTATGTTTCTCATAACCCGAAGTTATACTTTCGAGACGGCGGATTAGGTTCTCGGAAGGTAAGTCCTTCCGCGAGAAATTCACCATATACAAATCGGAAATATTCACCGACGATTGACTATCTACCTTAATGTTCATACCGTTTGAGTAAACACTTTTATTGGTAACATTGTTCAGATGATTTAAAACTGAAATACCTGGCTTGACACATGGAATAAAAGGATAGGTGAAGATATTGACATATCTGTGCGCCTCTCAATGAATCTAGTAAAGTTTTGGAGCAGTTCTCCCATCGATCATCTAATTCATAAATGAAATTAAGGACCCGGTCCCTAAAATGTTTACTAATTTGATCATCTGAACACGAAGTAACACTCTCGATGAAGCGTGAGAGGTTCGCGGAAGGTGCGGCCTTCGCTTAAAGTTTTGACTTTACAATAATAGGTAACTTTCACAAACGGGTTGACACTCAATTTTAATATTCAATCCGTGAATTAAGGTGTCTATTGCCCATACTGTTCTGCGGATTTATTTCCGCAATACATGGTTTGACTCTGGGAATCGTAGGATACGTTAAACAATTGACTTAGCCGTTCGGGTCTCAAGGAAGGTGGTAACCTTCCCAAATGGTTTGACCGTTGGTCTCCTAATTCATACATGAAATTTATATGCCTGTCACTGAAATGTATATAAATTTATTCCTTTGATCGCGAAGGTATAATCTCAATATAGCGGGTTAGTTTCTCGGAATGTAAGGCCTAGGGTAAAAGGTTTGAATATATATAAATAGGTAACGTTCTACATCGCCTTATCTGTATGCTTTAATATTCAGACCGTGAATTAAGGTGTCTATTGCCAATACTGTTCAGCGGATTTACTCCAGGAATATGTTGTTTGACTTTCGCAATCACAGGATAAATTAAGCTGTTGACTTAGCTGTGCCGCCCTCAAGGAATGTGGTAACGCTCTGGAAGTGTTTGACAGTCGATCTTCTAATTCCTACATGAAGTCATGGTGTCCGTCACTAAAATGTATAGTAATGCATTTCTCCGAACGCGAAGTCTTACTCTCGAAACGGCGGGATAGGATCACGGAAGGTATGGTTTCTCCCTTAATGTGTTTATTTCCTATAATATACAGGGCATTTAGTCCCGGAATACCTGGTTTGGCTCTCGGAATCACTGGATAGGTGAATCTAATGTCTAAGCTGTGCGACTCTCAAAGAGAGCGGTTTCCGATTACATTAAGCAGCACACTCGCTGCAATGGGTCAGGTTATCGATAGGTATGATTATTGAAAAAACGTTTGACTTTATACCAACTGGTTACGTTCTCAAACGCATCACGCTCTTCTTTAATATTCATCCCGTCAATTAAAGCGTCTATTGCCAATAGCATACAGCGGATTGTCTTTCGATGTACCTGGTTTGATCATAGGAATAACAAGAAACGTGAAGCTATTGACTTAGCCGTTCGACTCTCGAAGAAGGTGGGATCGTCCTCGAACTGTTAGACTTTTGGATTTGCTATTCATACATGAGAATGAGGAGTCCGTCTGGTAAAATGTCTACTCACTTAATTCCGTGACCACTGAGCTAAACACTCCCTACAGCGGGTTAGGCTTCTTGGAAGGTAAGGCCTTCGGTAGAAAGTCTGATTCTATACGAATAAGTAACGTTCTACAGCGGTTTGACACTCTACCTTTATATTCAATCCGTGAAGTAAGATGTCAAATGCCAATATATTACAGTCGATTTACTACCTGTATAGCTGGTAGACTTTCGGAATCACAGGATTGGTGAAGATATTGACTTAGCCGTTCGATTGTAAAAGAGGGTTGTATGGTTCTCTATCGGTTTGACCCACAATCTTCTAATTGATACACGATATTAAGGTGGTCCCTGACAAAATTGGGTGTAAATCTGTTTCTCTGAACACGAAGCAATACACTAGATACAGAGGGTTTTGTTATTGAAAGGGATGGCCTTCTATGAAAAATTTGACTGTATACGAGTAGATAACGTTCTACAGTGACTTGACGCTTTACGTCAACATTCGAACCGTGAGTTAAGGTGTAAACTGCCAATACTGATTGGCACATTTACTCCCCGCATACATGGATTGGCTCTTGGAATCACAGAATAAGTGAAGCTGTTGAATTAGCCGTTCGACACACGTATAAGGTGGTATCGTTCATAAACGGTTTGACGCTCTACTTCAATGTTGGAACCGAGAATTTCGGTGTCCATTGTAAATACCTGTCATCGAACTTGCTAGTTCAATAGATTTAGCTATTCCTCGTTACGAAGAGTCATATATTATATTCCCCGTGCAAATCCGCTGAAGAGTATTGGCATCATAGACCCTATTTCATGGTATGAATATGAATGTCCAGAGTCAAACCATTGTAGAACGTTACCTATTGGTACAGAGTCAAACCTTTTACCGAACGCCTTAACGTCAGAGAACCAAACCCGTTGTATCGAGAGTATAACTTCGTGCTCGGAGGAACAAACTAGTATAAGTTTTAGTGTCGGCCTGCTTAATTTCATGTAGGAATTAGAAGATTGATGGTCAAACAGTTCAAAAACGTTACCGGCTTCTTCGAGTGTCGAACGGTTACCCTGTTATTCCGAGAGTCAAATCCGGTATTCCGGGAGTGAATCCATTGTCCAGAAATGGCAAAAGGGACCTGGCTTCACTGTATGATTAGTAAAGTAGGGAGTCAAACCGTTTGTTATCGTTACCACCTGGTACGTAGTCAAACAATCACCCAGGGCCTTACCTTCCGTGAATCTAGCCTTCTGTATCGGGATTCTAACCTGTCTTCACGGAAACAAATAGTGGACAATTTAGTTGACGGTCATATTAAGTTCATGTATGAATGCAATATCGAGAGCCAAACCCATCGAGGACGTTACCACAACCTTGACAGTCTATCCGCTAATACAAAAGCATAACCTATCATCTTATTCTGGATGCCAACCCACTGTGCAGTATTGGAACTAGACACCATAATTCGCAGAATAAATATGACGAGTCAAACCAATGGAGAAGGTTACCTGCTGCTATGGAGTGAAATTTTTCATCGAAGTTCTATGGTGAACCTTAGCGGCAATTGCGAGAGTTATACTGCGAATCTTGGAAACCAAGCCATAGAATACTGTTCAGCACGTAGTGCTCTACCTGAAGTACAAATGGCAAGGTCGAGCGTCAAACAGTTGAAGACGTTTACCACTACTCTCGGCAACATACCAGCCAAGTGAATACTTTCACTTATCCTGCTATTCCGAAAATCAAACTAGGACTTCAGCGTGTGAAACAACTACACGTTATTACCAATGAACACTGTAGTTCACCGTGCGAATAGTAATGTCGGGAGTCAGACACTTCGAGGACGTTATCAATTGGTAGGGGGTTAATCCTATTACTGTAGTGTGTACCTTCCGAGAAACTCATCCACTGTAACTGGTGTCACGCTTGGTGCTCACGGAAACAAGTCAGTGGACATAGTAAAAGATGGGCACCATCATTTCATTTCCCAGTAGCTAAATCGAGAACGAAACCGCGTGAGTAAGTTATCACAGTCATCAGAGTCGAACCTCTGAGTAAACAGCGTCACTTATCTCCATGCACAGTGAGTCAAACCAGCTATTCCGGTGTTCAATCTAGTGTTCATAATTGGCACCAAACTTCGTAATTCGCGGTATGTATGGTAAAGTCGAAAGAGAATCCACTTCAGCTCGGTACCACTTGTTATAGGGTCAAAATTATCACGGAAGACATATACCTCTCGATACCTGACCCGCTATTGCTAGAGACAAACTGCAAAACACGGGAACCAAACCTAAGCATATAATACATAATGGTGTGCCTTATTTAATGTATCTGTAGCAAAGTTAGGAGTCTAAGGAGACAGTTACCACTGCTTTCCATATCCTCACCGCTGACTGAATGCCTTCACTTATCCTGTTATTCCGAGAGAAATGCCAGTACATCCGGGAGAAAAACCGCTTCATAATATTACGAATGGGCATCTTAATTGATGATAGGACTACTAAAGTCGAAAGTCAAACCCTTCGGGATCGATACTACCTGGTTCCGAGTCAAAATTTTGCCGAAGACCTGACCTTCGGAGAACCAAACTCGCTTTGCATGTGCTGATGTTAGTGCTCATAGAAACAAGTTAGTGGATGTTTTAGCAGACGAACAGCTGAGTTTCATGTATGAAAAACAAAATCGATAGAAAAACCATTCGAGAATGTTACCGCGTTTTATAAGTGTCGAAACGCTGAGTCCATAGCTTCACCTATCCTGCCATTCCGAGAGTCAGACCAGGATTTCCTGGAGATGAACCACTGTTTACTATGCCCAATGAACACCGTCATACACAGTTTAAACATTACAGTATACAGTTAAAACGATACAGAACGTTACCACTAATTATAGAGACCTACATTTTACCGAAGACCTTACCTTCCGAGAACATAATCCTATGCGCGGAGCCTCATTTAATGGTCACGGAAACAAATTACGGGACATTTGTCATGTTGCAAGTCTCAATTTTATGTATAAGAAGCAAAGTTGGGAGTTAAACAGATCGAGAACGTTACACACTTGGTATAGCCCCAAACATTTCACCCAAAACCACTAGCGTAGGATAACCTAACCCGCTGTAGCGAGATTCTAACATAAATTTCCGCGATAAAATTTGTGGATAATGAAGCTAATGGTGACCATAATATCGTGAATGAATTGCAATGCCGAGAATCGAACCTTTCGAGATCGCTACTATCAATTTTTGATAGTCGAGCCACTGGGTCTGAAGCTTCAGCTATCCTGTAATTCGTAGAGTCAGACCAGGACTTCCGCGAGTCCATCCGCCGTGCAGAATTTTCAATCGACACCAAAATTCACTGGACGAATATTAATGTAGCGAGTCAGACTATTCGAGAACGTTGCTACTTGTGCTGGAGCCAATCTCTTCAGGGAAGACCTATTTTTTCCGAGAATCTATCCGCAGTAGCGAGAGTGAAACTAGGAATTATGAGAACCAAGCCGTTGCACACTGTACACATGGTAGAGCTCTATTTACGGTATGCATGGCATTGGAGACTGCCACACAGTTGCCGAACGGAATCACTACGTACCAGAACCACACCGACATGTCAATACCTTCATCTATCCCGTCATTCAATGAGTCCAACCAGTACTTTCTGGAGTGATACAACTGCATTGTATTAACAACGGACGCCTCAATTGACTGCATGAATATTAATGTTGAGTGTCGAACCCCTCGCTATTCTAATTCATATACGAAATGAAGGTGCCTGTGATTAAAATTGATGTTAATTTCTTTCTCTGAATACGAAGTTATACTCCCGATACAGCGGGTTGCAGGTTATGTTCTCGAAAGGTAAGGCCATCGGTAAAATTTTGAACCTAATCCAAAAAGTAACGTCCTATAACGGTTTGACTTTGTAATTTATTATTTGTACCCTGGTTTATGTTGTCCATTGCCAATATCGCGCTACGGATTTACTTTCGGAATACCTGGTTTGGCACTCGGAATCACGGGATAGTTGAACGTATTGACTTAGCCGTTCGACTCTCTAAGTAGGTGCTAACGATCTCGATCAGCTTGACTCGGAAGCTTGCTATGGCTACATAAAAATAAAGTGTCCGTTTACTAAAATGTCTATTAATTTGTTGGCGTGGATACTGAGCATGGCACTCCCTAAAGCGGGTTAAGCTTCTCGGAAGGTAATGCCTTCTGTAAAAAGTTTAACTTTATACGAATAGGTAACGTTCCACAATGATTTGACGCGCGTTGTTAATATTTTAACTGTCAATTAATTAGTCCATTGACAATAATTTTCATCGGATGTACTCCTGGAATGAGTGGTTTGACACTTGGAATCCCAGGATACGTGAAGCTCTTGACGTAGCTGTGCGAGTCTCAAAAATGGCGGAAACGTTCTCTATCGGTTTGACCCCCGATCTTCTAATTCTTACATGAAATTACGGTGATCGTCACAAAAATGTATTCTAACTTGCTTCTCTGAACGCGAAGATGTAATCTCCATGCAGCGGTTAGTTTCGCGGAATGTAAGGCCGTGGGAAAGAGATTGAATACATATAGTAACAGGTAACATCTAGAACGGATCGACTCTGTTCTGTAATAGTTATTCCATGAAATATCGTGTCTCATGCCAATACTGTGTAGCGTGATAACGTTTTGGAATGGTTTTGCTATGTTTTGCTCTGTTTTGCTATGCATACATAAAATGATGCGATTATTTGATCCCATGTCGAATATTTCGGTTTTATATTACGTGAGTCTCTCGCTACAGCGGGATATGTTTTCGGAAGGCTACGTTTTCGGTAAAAAGTTTGACTATATGATTAGTAATAGCCTTCTCCCAAGGTTCGACTCTATATTTCAATATTCCTAGTGTGAATTACTGCGCATGTTGCCAATACTGTACAGTGGTTTGGCTCCCGAAATTCCTGGCTTTTCTTCCGGAACCGCAGGACAGGTGAAGCTATTGACTTAGCGGTTCGGTTCAGAATGTGGGTTATAATGTTCTCGAATGGTTTTACTCCCGAGTATGCTTTTCAGACATGAAATTGTTGTAAACATTTGCTCCACCGTCCACAAATTAGTTTTCATGTTCATTACGTTAGACTCTCGCTAGAGCGTATTGGATTCTCTAATTGCAAGGCCATCCACATCAAGATTGACGCCATAATTGGTTGTAACCTTCTCCCACGGTTTACTCTCTTCCTTAGTATTCCTACCGTGAATAACAGAGCATATTGCCAATCCTGCACAGTGATTCTACTCCCGGATGTCCTGGTCTGAATCTGAAAATAACAGACGTTTTCAGATGATCAAATTAGGACGAATTCTAGAAACGGACACATTAATTCTATGTATGGATAAGAAGATCGAGTGTCAAACCATGCGAGAATATTATCATCTACATTGGAGGTCGAACCGCTATGACAATAGCTTCACCAATCCTGATATTCCGTGTGGCATACAAGGAATTCCGGGGGTCAAGACGACTGTACAGTATTGGTCCTGGGTTCCGCAATTCACTGTATGAATATTAAGGTTTATTGTCAAACCGTGGGATAACGTTACTAATAATTAGAGACTGAATACTTTTACCTAAGACCTTGTATTTCTAAAATCTATTCCGCTGTGTTGGGACTCTCACGTAATGTAGACTGAATTAGTGGACATTGGATCAAATGGCTACCTCTGTTTTAAGTATGCATAGCAAAAATCGAGATTCGTACTATTTCAGAGCGTTATCACCTTCGTCCGTAGTCGAACCGCAATGTCAATAGCATCGACTATTCGTTCGCAACCGTTATTCTGGGAGTCAAAGCAGGAATACCGGGAGACAAACCACTGCACAGTATTGATAATAGTATCCGTAATTCGGCGCAACGAATAATAAAGTATTGAGCAAATCCGTTGAGGAGCGTTACCTCTAATTATGCAGAAAATCTTTTTACCGTAGAGCTAGCTTTCGAAAACATACACTGTTGTAGCGAGAGTCCCACGTAATGACCACGGAAACAAATTGGTTGAAATAGGAGTAAATTTTCACTAAAATTTTATTTGAGCATAGCATTATCGAGATTCACACCTTTCGAGAGTGTGACCACCTTTTATGAAAGTCGATCAGCTAAGTCAATAGCTTCACCTATCCTGTTATTCCGAGAGTGAAGCCAGATATTCCGGGAGTCAAACCAATGCACAGTATTGCCAATAGGCACCTTGATATACGGTTGAATGTTAATGTAGAGAGTAAATGCGATCGAGAACGATGCCACTTGGTATAGAGTCAAACTTTTCACCGAATAACCCTGGTTATCGAGAACACCTCCTAGCTGTAGCCAGATGCGAACTTAATGTTGAGGGTTGCAAGTTACTCTACATTGCAGCAAATATACTCCTCCACTTTATGCATGGACAGCAAAATAGGCAGTCAAACCGTTCGAGAACATTCCAGAATTCTTTGGTGCAAATCCACTATGTCAAAAGCATCTCCTACCCTGTTATTCTGAGTGAAAAACCACACATTCCAGGGATCAAACCACTGTGCAGTATTCACAATAGACACCTTGATTCACGGTATGAGTAATGAAGTAGAATAGAGAATCTCTTGACTTGAATAGAGTTTCAATCAGTTGGATAACGCTTCAACTTGGTACAGATTGAAATTTACACCCAAGACGTATACCTTTCGAGATCCTGACCTGCTATTGCGAGATTCAAATGAGATATCCGGGGATCAAACCATTCCACATTGCACAAAATGGAAAGCTCTATTCAAGGTATGAATTGCAATGTCGAGTGACCCATCTGTGACCGTTACCACTGCGATCCAGAACCTCACCGATGTGTGAATACCGGCACCTTTCCTGTTATCCCGGTAGTCAGACCATGACGACCGGCATTGAAACCACTGCTTGGTACTGATAATGGACACCGTAATTCACGTCATAAATGCAAATATCAAAAGTCAATGTGTTCATGATCGTTACAACCGTGTTTCAGAGTCGATGCGCAGAGTCATTAGCTTTACCTATCGTGTTAAACCGATAGTCAAACCAGGACTTTCAGGGCATATCCGCTGCATAGCATTGAATATAGACACCGTGTTTCGCGGTATGAATGAAAAAGTAGAGAGTCAAACGTTTGGGATCGTTACAACTAATGACAGAGCCAAACCATTCTCGGAAGGCCAATACCTTACAAAAACTTGACAGGCTATTGCGAAAGTCAGTCTGCGCATTTCAGGAAGCAAGCCATTGCACACTGTAGAAAATGAAGTACTCTGTTCAAAATATGAGTGCTGCTGTCGAGCGTCAAACTAATGAAAAACGGTACCCCTGTTTTCCGGAACCACATTGCTGGGACAATAACTTCACCTATCCCATTATTCCGTGAAACGACACAGGTCTTCCGAGAGTAAAACGACTGAATAGTATTACCAGTGGACACATTAGTTGTGGACACATAATCCCGACCCTGCCGTGGCTGCCCCCCCTCCCTCCCGCCACTCATGAAGTGGTGACATCGTTTTCGCGGATCGTATTCCATTAGCGGTCGAGCTGCTCCAATCTCCGATTACCTCGCGGCCATCGATGGCCTGAGATAACGCATTTCCAATTCTATCAGCGTTGCGCCGTCTCGCATTGTCGGGGCCTCGGTGTGGCGTATGTCGTCGCGTGGCCCGCCGTCGTCTCGGTGAATGGTGACTCAAACCTTAGCCACAAACCACCTTACCTCCCTGGCCCAGACGCCTCCTAGAGGAAGACACCTCGCAGTGGGTCCAGTGCCACCCGGATCCCTCCCCGCACAACCCCAACAGCACATCTGGTGCGACGTTCAACTGCAGCGCCCGGGCAGCACAAGTGCATCCAGAGTCGCGGTGATGGCAACACCGCCGAGAATCAGAAAGGCTCCCCTACCACCGTCTTGGGAACGTGGCGAGCCGTTGGACGTCCATTGGAGACCATTTCGTGGTAACTTGCATCTTACCCGATCAAAAGCCCACTCGCCCAGCGAAGATCACAGCCGTCATCGATAAGGAGGGGATGTGTAGTCGTTGCGGGGGCGGGCATGCGGTTCACCGCCAACAACAAGAGGACTGCCGCAAGGGAGGAAGGCCGTGGGCAACTTCAACGGTCAGGTCGTCGGCTTTATGAGGACGATGCCAGCCTGGAAGCATGACTCCAGCCCCGTATCCGTTCGTGCAACCTGGATCCCCTCCACCAGGCGGGCCAGAGTGGTCAGAGCAAAATAATAATTTTAAAGTCATTCAAAGCAATCTTTATTCATTTCAGAAGTAATATAAATTTAATTTACATTATTAATTATATTTGATTAACGTGTGTTATATAAAACAAAATTCATTAGGATGCAAACAGGGTTTTCGTTCACAGGTGGAGCAGCAGAAAACTGTTATTTTTTTTCCTCTTTTTTCTTTTTGTAACTGTGGGAACAAATATAACTAATTCACAGACAAGAAAAACTCTCTAGAACATTGGTTTGTTCGCAGTAACGTTATACGATCTTATTCCTAACATACCTAGATATAAAATTTCGTGGAGAGTGCGATTTAAGGAGAAAGAAAATATAAATACATGCGAAAAGTAACGAGAGATTTGAAATATTCTTCCAAGACTTCACAGAACGACTGCGGTAACATTATATTTACATATTTATGTTTCCTTATACTGTGTTGCGAACTAAAATTTATCATGTGGGATACTTTCATTTTCATTAAAATTGTATCTCGATCTAAGAGATTTCTCTTATTACGAGCTGGGATAAAGATTAGGATAGATAAATATTATTTCCGTGAATATTCGTGAATATTAAATATTATTTAATTTATTAAATTAAACTTCCGTATTAGGATATTTTCACTCTTGCCAATTGCAGTCGTAGCTCAAAAATAGGGATTTTTCTAAATAAAAATTTGCAGGTAGACTATAGTAAATAAATATTTTTATTTTTGTGAATATTTGTTGGAATTATCGAATTCAATATACAGATATTTGGTTTAAAAAATTAATAAAAGGGATTAAAGAATGTATATTGCATGCCTTTAAATCTTTGATACCTGATCGTATCGAATAACAAGCCAAGCAGTCCTTTTTCCTTAAGATGCCATATTATACTAGAGTTTTCATTATATGCTAGTCATGACATACTGTACTTAAAGTGCAACCTCATAAAGCTTCTCATGGAAATGACTCTTCTTTGTTTCTGTGCTTTAGGTGAACTGAGAACAACAGAAGTGGACACAGCTAGTGGACTAGTAGGTTCACCGTCTATCCCACTCAACGATAAGTCTAATTTTCCCAATAAATTAGACGAATCCAACAAAATGGTCTCTAACACAGATTTATCAACGACAACGTTGGGGACAGTAGACTTACCAGCGATAGAATTTTGGCTCAGGATTCATAATGGAGAGGTGCCTCTCGGCGTATTTATTATAGTTTTGGTTACAGTCTCAACTTCCATTTCCTTTAATTTAAGAGTTGCATAAGTTTATTGTTCAGTGTCTATAAGTTCAGCTATATGTTCATATGAAATGTCTGATGGGATGCCTACTGTGTGATACCAACTAATAATTTTAATTCTATCTCTGTTTGGAGTTCTACCCTGCGTCATATACTGTCTAATCATCTTTACAATGATTCTCTTCTTCAGTCACTCGCTTCAATTTGTTGGCGTGTACCACGCACGTCGCGCTTATGTCCATTCTATACGAATATCCTCATTCGGGTAGATGCTTACAATTCTGTGCCGACCCGTGTACTGCTGATAGAGTTTCACGTTTGTTGCTCTTTAAGGAGGTATACGAAATCTCCAGTCTTGAATATTTGCGGTTGCATCATTATATCATAATAGGCCGTCGATCGGACCTTGGAGTTTATGAGATTATTTCGCGCGATTTGCTGAACTTCGACCAGTCGATTTTGTAGGTCTTCGAGGTAAATATTGCAAGTATCGTCGCTCGTGAGCATTGGCAGATTATCGGTGGAGGGGAGACGGGCTAAGTATCCGAACACTAACTGATGTGGTGTGAAATAGGTGCCTTCATGAACACTAGTATTGTACGAGAACATAGCTATGTCTAGCCATGTACCCCAATTTCCTTTAGAAATATATTGCTGTAAGTATTCAGTGATGACTACGTGGGATCTCTCAAGTAAACCATTTGCTTGGGGCTGAAATCCTGTTGTTTGACACTGAGTGATTTTAAATTTCTTTGCAACTTGTTTAATGAGAGAGGAGATGAAATTTCCACCTTGATGCATAAGGATTACGTAAGTGCTTCGAATCGGCAAATTAGGTTATTGATCAGCGCGTCTGCGGTTTCAATCCCGTTCGCAGTCTTCAGAGGTACGGCTAACGTGTATCTGTTCAGTTGGTCTTGGAAAGTGGGAATATATTTGTTTTCCTTACTTGTGGCTGGCAGAGGACCTACCATGTTTAATGCTACATTGCCAAAAGCGCGTCCTGGGCTATTCGTTAGGACGAGGCGTTGCCTTGTTTTTTGCCATGTTGGCTTCTGCACCCGACAGCTTGGACATCCAGCTTCATGGAATTGATCGTCTGCTTTTAACGACGGCCAGTAATATCGTTTGCGTATTCGCCTATAGATTTTTGTATTCTTTTGTGACCGCCGGTGGCAGATGTGTGGTTTTCTAGTATTATATTATTCCGCGCGTCCGTGTGAGTGATATGGATTTCGTTGGTGCAGACCATGACTGCAGCATGGGATTGGGCGAACAATTCAAACAAGTGCTTCTTTGTAAATGCCCATGCGACGTTATCTCATGAAGTTCTGGAGATGGAGAGGCTAGTGACGTTTAGTTCTTGCGCTACGTCGTACATGCCATGAGCCTCGAGTACGTCGTCTGACCGAGTATCTTGAGCTAAGGATTCTTTTGCAGGCAAGACGATCAGGTTATATCTTGGGGTAGTCTGGACTTTAGCTCGACCTGTGATTGCGTCTTTGAGTGGTTGGATTCGATTATGCGATCCGAAGTCAGTAGCTCCTGCACGAAGAGGTTATCCGGTCAAGGTAACGAAGCAAGCTAAGTGGTCAGTTCTCATTATTAACCGATCTCTCGTTTGGATCGATACTTTCTTCATTCTAGCTGGCGGGATGTTACTAGAAAAGATCGCGGTAGTGTCGTGTCTGTCTCGTCCAGCTTCGGGGTTTCCGTAATGTGGGCAGTCGAAGGTTGTGGGGATGGTTCGGATGTATTGCGTGTGTTGAGTGGAAGGACGGAGTCTGGGTTTCGGGAGAGTGCGTCGTTGTTGAAATTGGTCTTGTCGCTTTTGTACGTAATTTTGTACTCATACTTAGCCAATTTCAGCTGCCAACGCAACAATCGATAGGCTGGATTTTTGACGGAGTTCATCCACACAAGTGGTTGATGATTCGTTATGAGGACGAAGTGTCATCCGTAAAGATAGGGGCGGAAGTAATTGACTTCATAGATAATGGCAACATACTCTTTCTCGATGGTCGAATAATTGAGCTCAGAACCATGGAGGAGACGGGATGTGTACGCTATCGGTCGGTCCTTGCCAATTTCTCCTTGACTAAGGATCGCAACGATTGTGAAACCCGAAATGTCAGTTATGACGATGAACGGGATTGCGAAATCAGGATATGACGGGGCAGGTTCGGAGCAGAGGGAACAACGTGGTCTGTCGAACGCTGTCTGCTGTTTATCCGTCCAGTTGAATTTTTTATCTTTCTGTTCTGTCTTTCTTCGTTCTGTCTGCAATCTATTATCATTCGCCAGAATTTACTGCCGTTGGCGTCTGGCTTCTTTGGCACGATCCAGAGGGGTGAATTGTTGGAAGAGACCATCAAATCTTTCATTTGATGATCGATTTCCTGACGGCGGATTGGAGGATATCGATACAGTTTTACATTAATCGGGGTTTCTCCAGTAAGTTTAATTTTATGCTCGTAGTACGCGTGCGCTCCTCTGAATTCAAATGACGTAAATTGACTTCCGCCAAAATCCAATTTTTCCGCGAAGGTTGACTTGATTCGAGATGAAGCACTGATTTTGTACTGTAAGTTGGGCGTCGCGTCATTATCACGGGATTCACGGGGGAGAGCTCGTCTACCTCCTCGAGTTCTACGGTTGGCTCAGGGAAAGACACCTCTTCCTCCGAGAAGTTTGCGCACGAGGCATAAGCTGAGCCTTGTTTACTTGCCATGAGTCCTTCGAACAGTGTCACACCTGGGAGTATTTCTTGATGTCGAAGATAGCCGTACACGGGGCCTTTCACGCGTATCGAGACATAAGCCACCGTGCGTTGCGGCATTATAATTTCGCCGGGTGGGGAAAACGGGCTTCAAGAATGAGGTCTCCATGAAATACCATGTGTGGGGGGTAGTGCGATACGAAATTATCGCGCCTTGGCGTAAAAACGCTGATCCTCATATTCCCTCGCGTGTGATCGGAAAATCATCAGGCACAACGTAGAAGTGATGGGGAGTATCGAATATTCTGACTTGGGTTGATCCCAAAGTGGGGGTTTCCTTTTTCGTAATTCCCTGTAGGAAATGTGATCGCGGGGATTTATGCGTGCGAAAGGGCGGATTGCGACGATTTTGATCTGGTTCGGTTCCGCACTAGTGTCGATCATAAGACTGCACGGATTCATGGTGTCGGGGGATGTAGTCGCGATGGTCGGGAACGGAGCGGGCTTATCAGTAGCGGCGTAGGCAATGGCTACTTGGTTTCCGCGGTGTTTATCGTTTCGATTCGGCGATCGTCCTGATTTGACTGCTCCTCTCGTCGGGGCTCCGAGGTCGTCGGGAGGATTTCTCGGATTTCTATTATTGTTGGATTCCTGGCGGCGGTACTCGTGAATATCATGCCTGGGCGTCTTACTGTAATTGCAGTACTTATGAGTGAAACGGTGATTCCTGGTGAAACGCGAAGATCTTCTATATTCTTGATTAGAGGGGAATAGGGTGGGTGGGGAATCGTAGTCTCGGCGCTGCTGTCGTGATTCGTTATTGGGATAGTGTCGATACGTAAAGTCGGTCTTTGATCTGTAACGTGCCTCGTCTACGTCGATTTGCTTGCTGATGGCAATCGCGTGATCGAACGCGTGGCGCAAAGATGAGGTCGGAGGATATGCTGTTCTGTTCGTTTTCGCGGATTTGCGCCTCTAATGAAATTTGCCAGGGCTAATTTGTCGATCTCGTCGATATCGATGCGTTCGTTGCACTTCAGGGTGGCGCATCGCAAGTCCATAATGCGTTTTATGCAGTCAAGTGAGTACTCGCCTGGCTTTTGGAAAATTGTAGCCAGTCTTCCACGATCGGCGGCGATATTGGGCGCAGGGTCAAAAACGGGTTTTAATCGGTCGCAATGATCTTTGATGCTACGCGGTTGCTCATCTTCAATTGCTCATCTTCAGTCGGGTAAAGGTCGGTTCGGCAGTAGGAGGGAGCATGTCCCTTACCCGCTTAGAAGCTCTACTAAATTCCAGTGTGGTCATGTTTTGTCCGGTGTATCGAGGGATGGAAACTAATGCTTCGCGTAGTGAAAGGGTCGTCATTGTCGTCTCATCCGCGGAGCCGGTCTCGATGGTTAGAAGTCGTGGATTGAATATCACGAGCTTCATCTTCATCTTTAATTTGTGTTTCATTATTTCAAATATGAACAAGAATTTCAGAATGATAACTCCAGAATGCGTTCCTATTAACTAAAGAAAACCGTCTTATCGAACCGTTCCATTTTCTTTGGTGGAGAAGTTACGCGGTTTTTGATAAAGGTAACAGGCACATACATTCTCCGGCGGTTCTTGCCATATAAATGGACTCCCACCTTGCCGGCAGGCCATTCCATAAGTGGCGGAAACTCAGCGGGAGGCACAAGCAGCTGTTTATCTAACGCAAACTTACCAGTCTGGTGAAGACACAATCGGTGACTTGAAATAACGGAGGTTAGATTATCAGCTGTTTTCTGCACGTATGGATCGTTTATCGCGATTTGCTCCACAGACGTATCAGCTGCAGTTCTTACCATGTAAAATTGTAAAGCTGCCACCTATTCCAGGAGCTGCCGATCGGCCTTCTGGATATCCACCTTCTGCGTCGGCAAGTAAGTGATAGCGCTGTCTGCCAATTCGTGGACCTCAGCAAGACTGAGAGTGAAGTCAATGGGTCTCGTGTTGACTTCTCCGTGTTGGGTAAGCGATTTTAATACATCCTCTTGGTTGGTACTTATATCGATTCCCAGTTGCTCAAATTGTTTTATAATGCTCTTCTTAAATTTTATAATAATCTAGATGGCTATGATCTTCTTCTGCCATGTCCTACTCAATAAGATCTTCAAGATCTTCACATGTTATAATTTGTTTTAATGTTTATATTTCAACCCTCGTAAGATATTCAATTTTTAAATTCAAAATCCAGAA
>NIJG01000698.1:58023-72122 GCA_002201625.1 Euglossa dilemma | reverse complement strand
CAAGTTATAAACGTTCTAGCAGACGAACGTGTTATTGTTTTGTAGAAATATGAAAATTCAGTGTCAATTCCTTCTGTAACGTTACCACCGTCTTTGGGAGTCGAACGTCTGTGTCACTGGCTTCACCTATCCTGTGATTCCGAGAGTCAAACCAGGCATTCCGGGAGAATATCCGCTGTACAGTATCGGCATTAAAATCCCTACTTCCCTGAATGGATTTTAAAGCGGAGAGTCACACAGTTGTGCAACTTAACCTACTGGTATAGAGTCGAACATTTCACCGACGGCCGTACGTTCTGAGAAGCTAATCCACCGTATCAAGAATATAACATCGTTGCCAGCGAAACAAAATTTTAGTGACGATCCACTTAATTTCGTCCATGAATCAGAAGATCGCGGGACAAACCTTTCGAAAACGATGGCACATACTTTGAGATTCGAGGGGTTGAGTTGATAGCTTCACCAATCCCGTGATTCCAAAGGGAAAATCATGGAATCCGGGAGTAAATCCGCTGGACAGGATTGGCAATAGACACGTTATCTGACTGCTCGAATATTAAAGTAAAGCATTAAACCGTCGTAGAACCTTACCTATTGGTACACAGCAGATTATCCCGCTGTAGTGAATGTCCTTTATAATTTTCACGGAAACAAGGTGGTAGAGGCTTTAGCAGACGGTCGCTACATTTTCGAGTATAGCTTTCAAAATCGTGAGTCAAGTCGTTCGAGAATGTTACCACCTGCTTTGAGAGTCGAACCGGCTGAATCAATGGCCTCACCTATCCTGCTTTCCCGAGGGTCAAACCAAGTATTCCGAGAGTAAACGCCCTGTGCAGTGATGGCAATAGACACATTATGTCAGGATTTGAATATTAAAGTTGAGCGTCAAAGTGTTTGTGGGCGTTACCAATTGCAATAGAGCCAAACACTTTACGCATATGCTTACCTTAGGAGAAACTAACTTTCCGTTTCTAGAGTATCACTTCGTGTTCAGCAAACGAAGTTAGTATTCACTTCAGTGACGGACACCTTCACTTCATGTACGAATTAGAAGATCGAGAGTCAAATCGTTCGAGAACGTTGCTACCTTCGGCGAGAGACGAACGGCGAGGTCAACCTATCCTGTTACTCCGAGAGTCAATACAGTTATTCCGAGAGCCGATCCGCTGTACAATATTGGCAATGGACCCGCAAATTCCCGTTATAAATATTAAACTAGCGTGTCATGCCGTCAGAGAAAATTAATAATTGTTATGGAGTCATAATTTTTACCGAAACCATGCCATCCGTGAACCTATCCCACTCTAGGGAGTGTCTTGCTTAATGTACACGCAAACAAATTTGTAGATATTTTAGCACATGGAGACATTAGTTTAATGTATGAGCAACAAAAGCGGGAGTCAAACCGCTCGAGAACGTAACTATCTTCTTTGAGAGTGGCATAGGGACGTCAATAGCTTCACACATCCTGCGGGTACGAGAGTCAGACCTGGTACTCTAGGAGCACATACGAAGCAGCGAATTCGCACTAGACATCTTCATACACACTTGAGGTATTAAGGTAGAGAGTCAAACCGTCGGAAAGCAATACTAAATGATATATAATCATTCCTTTGGCCGAATACCTCTCCTTCCTAGAACTCATCTTGCTTTAGCGAGTGACTTCGTTAGTGCTCGCGGAAACAAATTATTAGATACTTTAAGAGATGGAAAACTTATCCTGATGTATGCAAGAGAAGATCGAGAGTTCATCCGTTGGAGAACGTTACCACCTTCATTAAGTGTCGCCCAGCTATGTCAATAGCTTCACCTATCCTGCCCTACCGAGAGTCAAACCAAGTATTCCGGGATTAAATTCGCTGAACAGCATTGGTAACAGACACCTTAATTCTCGGTTTGAATATTAAAGTAGAGAGTCATACCGGTTTAGAACGTCAACAATTGGTGTAATATAAAATGTTTAATCGATGGCGATACCTTACGCGAAATTCACCGGCTTCATCGTCACTGTAACCTCGCGTTCTGAGAAAGAAATCAGCCTTCATTTCAGTGACGGGTACCTTAGCTGCATCTATGAGTTGTAAGATCCAGGGTCAAGCCGGTCGAGAACATTGCCACCTTCTGTGAGAGACGATCTGCTATGTCAATAGCTTCTCTTATCCTGCGATTCGGAGAGTCAATCCAAGTGATCCGGGAGTAAATCCACGGAGCAGTATGGGCAATAGACAGCTTATTTCACGGTTTGCATATTAAAGGGGAGCGTCAAACTGTTTCAGAACATTACCATTTGGTATAAAATAAAACGTTTACCGAAGTAATTAATTTCCGCGAATCTCACGGGCATCATCGAGGGTATAACTTCGTGTACAGAGAAGGAGATTATTCTTCGTTTCAGTGTCGGGCACCTTAATTTCATGTATGAATTATTAAGATCGAGGGTCAAACCGTTCCAGAACGATGCCACCTTCTTTGAGGTTCGGAAGGATAAGTCAATAGTCTCACCTATCCTGTGATACCGAATATCGAAACAGGTATTCAAGAAGTAGATCGGCTGTACAGTATTGGCCTTATTCACCCTACTTCAAGGTATAAATATTAAAGTGCAAATCCAAACAGTCCAAGAACGTTACTTACTGCCATATAGTCAAACTTCTCACAGAACGTGTTACCTTCGAATAGTTAACCCGCTGTATTGAGAGCATAACTTCGTGGTCACAGAGGCAAATTATTATACATTTTAGTGACGGCCACCTTAATTTCATCTGTGAATTACGATATCCACGTTCAAACCTTTCGAAACAGTCACCACCTACTTTGAGATTCGTTCAGCATAGTCAATAGCTTAACCTATGCTGTGATGCCGAAAGACAATCGAGAAATTTCGGGAGTAAATGCGCTGTAGAGTATTGGTTTTAGACACCATAAATTACGGTATTGATATTAATATGCAAAATCAAACCGCTGTAGAATGTTACCTGTTGGTAAAGTGTCAACATTTTACAGAGGGTCTGACCTTCCTAGAAGCTATGCAGCTGTATGGAGGGTGTGGCTTCGTGTTCAGAGAAGCAAGTTAGTATCAATTTTTGTGACAGACCCCATAATTTCATGTATTATTTAGAAGATCGAGGGTCAATCCTTTCGAGACAGTGACTACTTTCTTTGTAATGTTTTCGGAAAAACGTTTGATTTTATAGCAATTGGTACCGGTCTCAAAAGTTTTGACGCTCTATTTTAATATTCACATAGCAATTTAAGGTGTATATTACCAATACTCTACAGCTCATTTACTCCGGGAATACCAGGATCGACTCTCGGAACCACAAGGGTCGGTCGTGCTATTCACCCAGCAGTTCTATTATTCTGGAAGGTGGTAACGTCCTCGAACGGATTCACTATCGATATTTTAATTCATGCACGAAGTTAACGTGCCCGTCAATGAAATCAATACCAGTTTCTTTCTCTGTACACGTAGTTATACTCCCGATACAGCGGGTTAGTTTTTCGGAGGGTAAGGTCTTCGTAAAACTTTTGACTTTACAGAAATTGGTGTCGTTCCCGAATGGTTTGACGCTCTATATTTAGTATTCAAACCGTGAACTAAGGTGTCTATTGCCAACACTATTCAGCGGATATACTTTCGGATTACCTGGATTGACCATCGAAATCACAGGATAGGTGAAGTTATTTGCATACCCGTTCGGATCTCCAGGAATGTGGTGACGTTCTGGAACGGATTGACCACCATATTGTCCAATTTATGCCTGAAATTAAGGAGCACGTCAGTATATGTATACCATTTCGTACGCCTGAACAGGGTGTTATACTCTCGATGCATCAGTTCAGTTATACGGAGGGTCATGCCTTCTGTAAGGAGTATAACCCTATTCGAATAGGTAATGATCCTCAACGGCTTGGCGGCCCGTTTCAATATAAAGACCATGAAGTGAGATGTCTATTGCCAATTCTGTACATCGCATTTACTCTCGGAATACCAGGTTTTGGTCTAGGAATAGCAGGATGGGTGAAGCTATTGAGTTAGCCGTTCGACTCTCACAGAAGGTGGCAATGTTCTCGATCGGTTTGACCCTCCATCTTGTAATTCATGCATGAAACTAAGGTGCTCGTCACTCCAATGTATACCAGTTCGTACCTCTGATCACGGTGTTATACTCACGATACAGGACGTTAGCTTATTAGAGGGTAATGAATTCTGTACGACATTTAACCCTACACGAATATGGAATGTTCTGCAATGGATTGACTGCTTGCATTAATATTCTCTCTGCGAATTATGGTATCTATTGCCAATACAGTACAGCGTTTTCTCTCCCTGAATACCAGCATTGACTTTCGAAATTGCAGGATACGTAAACCATTGACTTAGCCGTTCGTCTCGCGCAGAAGTTGGTAACGTTCCTGATCGGTTTTACCCTCGATTTTCAGATTCATACATGCAGATACGGTGCCCATCACCGAAATGAAGACTAATTTCTTTCTCTGGACACGACCTTATACTCTCCATGAAGCCGGTGATGTTCGCCGAAGGATAGGCCTTCGGTAAAGAGATTGACATTATACAAATTGGCAACGCACTGAAAAAGTCTGCCGCCCTATTTTAACATTCAAACCGTAAATTAATATGTCTACTGCCAATACTATTCAGCGGATTTTCTTCTCGAATACCTGGCTTAAATCTCGGGCTATCAGGATGCGTGAAGCTATTGACTTCGCCGTTCCATTCCATATAGATGGTGGTAGCGTTCCCGAACGGTTTGACAGTCAATTTTCATATTCATACATGAAATAGTGATTCCGTCTGCGAAAATGTCTACTAATTTGGTTCCGTGAGAACTAATATAGACACTCGCTGCAGCGGGATATGTTCTCGGATGTTTATGTATTGGATAAAAAGAATTACTATATTTTAAATGGTAATGTTGACCGGCGGTTTGACTCCATGTATGAATTACACGATCGAGCGTCAGAACTTCCGAAAACGTTATTACATTCCTTCAATTCGACCGGCTAAGGCAGTAGCTTCACCTATCGTGTGACTCCGCGAGTCAAGCCAGGTATTCAAGGAGTAAATCACCTGAACAGTATTGACAATAGGCACCTTACGTCACGGTTTTAATATTAAAGTAGTGCGTCACTTCATTTTCGAACTTTACCAAAATAGTATAAAGTCAAACGTTTTACTGAAGACATTACCCTCCAAATATGGAATCCGCTCTATCGAGTGTATAACATCTTGTTCAGGGACGCAAATTCGTGTACATTTTAGTGACCGGCAACTTTATCTCATGTATGAGAAAGACGATCCTGTGTCATGTCGATTTAGAAAGTTACCACCTTACTATTAAACCGCCCAGATAAGTCTATACTATCACCTATACTGCGATTATAATAGAATTTAATATAATAGAAGTGGATATCTTATTCCTCAGTTTCTATATGAATATAGAACGTAAACCCGTTCTAGAACATTACCACTTGTTATAACGTCATACTCCTTATCGGATACCTTACCTTCCGAAAACCTCACCGGCTTCATCGTGGAAATAAGATCGTGTTCAGAGAAAGAAGTTAGTATCCTTTTCAGTGACGGTCACCATATAGCATCATGTACGATTCGGAAGATTCATGGCCAAACCGCTCGGGAATGTTGCCACCATCTGTGCGGGTCTAACGTCTAGGTCAACAGCTACACCTATCCTGTGATTCCGAGAGTCATATCAGGTAAATCGGGAAAAAATCCGCTGGACAATATTGACAATTGCCACCTTAATTCACGGTATTAATATTAAAGTAGGGAGTAAAGCCGTCGGAGAGCATTACCAATTCGAATAAATTCATTCGTGTTTCCGAATACAGTTCCATCCGAGGACCTACCGCGCTGTAGCGAGTGCCCTGGATAATGTTTCCGGAAACAAATTAGAAGAAATTTTAGCCGACGGACACCACATATTTGTGTATAAATATCTGAATCGGGAGTCAAAGCGTTCGAGATCGTTACCACCTTTGAAAATCGAACGGCTAAGTCAATAGCATAACCTGTCCTGTGATTCCGAGAGTGAAACTAGATAATCCGTAAGTAAATACGCTGAATAGTGCTGGCAATCCACACGCTAATTCACGATATGAAGATAAACCAGTGGGTCAAGCCGTAGGAGAACGTTACCAATTGGTATAATGCAATTAATTTTACCCGACACCTTCCCTTTCGAGAACCCAATGCGCTGTAGCGATTGTCTTGCTTAGTTTTCACAGGAAGAAATGAGTAGGCATTTTAGCAGGCAGACACCATATTTTAATGTATGAATAGGAGGATCGAGTGTCAAAGCTTGCGAGAACGTTGCCACCTTCTGAGAGTTGGACTTCCATTAAATAGCTATACCTATCCTGTGTTTCCGAGGATCAAACACTGTATTCCGGGAGTAAATACATTGAGCAGTATTGGCACTAGGTTCCCTGTTCCACGGTATAAATAATAAACTATACGGAGAAACCATTGGAGAACGTTATCAATTTGAATCGAGTCGAACATTTTATCGAGAGCCTAACCTACCGTGAATCCTATCCCTCTGTATCGAGAGTATAACATCGTGTTCAGTGAAACCAATTACTATAAATTTTAACGATGGGCACCTGAATTTCTCGAATAAATTCGAAGGTCGACGGTCAAACCTTTCGAGAACGATACCACCCTCTTTGATGTTCGAACGACCAAGTCAATAAGCTTCACCTACCCCGTGGTTACGAGAGCCATATCAGGTGATCCGGATGTAAATCGCCGAAGAGTGATGGCAACTGACACCATAATTCACGGTTTGGATATTAAAGAACGGCGTCACAGAACTTGAGAACACTGCCAATTGCGATAAAGTCAGACGTTTTATAGATGAACTTACCTTCCACGAACCTTACCAGCGACATCGACAGTGTATCTTCCTGTTCCGAGGAGGATGTTAGTAATCATTTCAGAGACGGGCGCCATAATTTCATGTATGAATTAGAAGATCGAGGGTCAAACCGTTCGAGGACGTAAACACCTACTCTGTGAGACGAATGGCTAAGTCAATAGCTACACTTATCCTGTGATTCCGAGAGGCGAACCATGTATTCCGGGAGTAAATCCACCCAACAGTATTGGCCTTAGTAACCTGATTGCACGGTGTGCATATGAAAGCAGGGCGTCAATCCGATTGAGAGCGTTAAAAATTGGTATCAAGTCAAATGTTTTACCGAATACCTTGCCCTCCGTAAGCCTGCAGCGGCTGATCGAGTGTAAAACATGGTTTTCAGGAAAGATATTAGTCTTCATTTCAGTGACGGCGCCATAATTCCATAAATGAATTAGAAGAACGAGGGTCAAACCGTACGAGAACGTTGCCACTTTCTATGAAAGACGAACGGCTAAGTCAGTAGCTTCACCTATACTGTGATTGGGAAGGCAAACCTGCTATTCCGGAAGTAAATCCGTTGATCAGTATTGGCAACTGACACCTTAATTCACGGTCCGAATATTAACGTCTAGCATCGAACTGTTTTAGAACGTTGCCAATTTCTATAAAGTCAAACGTTTCACCGAAGACCTTACCATCTGAAAAAATAACACGCTGTATCTAGAGCAAATGATCGTGCCCAGAGTGATAAACAAGTATACATTATAGTGAGGGGCACATTAATTTCATGTATGAATTAGAAACTCGAGGGTCAAACCATCGGAGATCGTTACCACCTTCTGTGAGAGACGAGTGGCTAACAGAATAGCTTCACCTATCCTGTGATTGGGGGAGGTATACGAGCTATTCCGGGAGGAAATCCGCTGATAAGTATTGGCAATTGACACCTTAATTCAAGGTATAAATATTAACGTACAGAGTCAAACCGTTGTAGAACGGTACTAATTGGCATTGTGTCAAACATTTCACCGAAGGCCTTTCCTTCAGAGTACATAACCCGCTGAATCAAGAGCATACCTTACTGTTCAGAGAATCGAATTGCTATTCATTTTAGTATCGGGACCCCTAATTTTATTTCTGAACAAGAATGTCGGGAGACAAACCGCCCGAGAACACATCAATCTTCTTTGGGAGCCGAATGGCTAATTCAATAATTTCACATATACTGATATTCCGAGAGTCAATCCGGATACTCCGGCAGTAATTTCCGTGTCAAGTATTGGCAATAGACACCATAATTCGCGGTATGAACATTAAAGTATGGCGTCAGACCGTTTGGGAGCGTTACAAATTGGTATAAAATAAAACGTTTTACACCAGGACCTACCATCCACAAACCTCACCAGCTTCATCTATAATATAACCTTGTCTCTCAAAGAATGTGGTAAGGTTCTCGACAGGTTTGACCCACGATCTTCTAAATAATACATGAATTTATGGTGCCTCTAACTAAAATGAAGACTAATTTCCATTTCTGAAGACGAACTGAAGACGAACGTTTAAGTTGACCTATTCCAATATTCTATGAGTCAAACCCCGTATTCCTGCAGTAAATGCTACTAATTTGCTTCCTTGAACACTGAGCTATACACTTGCTGCAGCGGATTGGACTTCTTGGAACGTATGGACTTCGGCAAAATGTTTCACACCATTCGAATTGGTAACGTTCTACAAAGATTTGTCGTGCAACTTTAATATTCAAATCGTGAATTAATATGTGAACTGCCAATACTTTCTCAGCGGATTTAATCCCGGAGTGCCTGGATTTATCCTCGGAACCACAGGATATGTGAAGCTACTGATTTAACTGATCGAATCTCAATGACGTTGGTGACGTTCTCGATCGGATTGTCCCTTGATTTTGTTATACATACATGACACTATGGTGCCCATTATTAAAATGTATACAAACGTGTTTCTCTGAGCACGAAGTTGTACTCCCGTTACGGCGGGTTAGCTTCTCGGAAGGGATGGCTTTCGGTAGAAAGTTTGACCCTATTACAATAGGAAGCGTTCTGCAACAGTATGACGGTCTGCTTTAATATTCATAGCGTTAATTATGGTGTCTATTGCCAGTACTGCATAGTGTATTTAATTCTGTGGTACCTGGTTTGACTCTCGGAATCACAGGATAGGCGATCTTATTGACTTAGCCGTTCGACTCGCAAAGATGGTGGTAACCATATCGAACAGTTTGACACTCGATCTTGTAATTGATGCATGAAGTTAAGGAGCCCGTCACTGAAATGAATACTAATATCTTTGTCTGAACACCAATTTATACTCTCATGAAGCGGGTGAATTTCGTGGAAGGAAAGGCCTTCGGCAAAACATTTGACTTTGTACCAATTGGTAACGCTATCGATCGGTTTGACGAACTACATTAATATCAGATCGCCATTTAAGCTGTGTATTGCCAATACTGTCAGCGGATTAACTCCCCGAATACCAGAACTAACTATAGGAATCACAGGATAGCAGCAGCTACTGTCTTAGCCGTTCAACTATCAGCGAACGGGTAAAGCTCTGCATCGCTTTGACCCTCGATCTCCTAATTCGTACATGAAGTTATGGTGCCCGGCATTGAAGAGTACAATAATTTGCTTCCCTGAGCTCTATGTTATACTCTCGATGCAGCGGGTGTGGTAATCGTAATTTAAGGCGTTCTGTAAAAATTTGACTCTATAGCAATAGATAACGTTCTACAACTGTTTTACACTGTACATTAATATTCATGCCGTAAATGAAGGGGTCTATTGCCAATACTGTGCAGTGGAATTAGTACGGAATACCTGTTCTGACTCTCCGTAACTCAGGATATGTGAAGCTATTCACTTACCTGTTCGAATCACGAAGAGTGTGGTAACGTACCCGAACTGTTCGACACTCGTTCTACTAATTCATACATGAAATTAAGGTACCGCCACTAAAATGTACGATAATTCGACACACTGAACACCATGCTATACTCTTGATAGAGCGAGTTGGTTCTTCGGAGGGTAAGGCCATCAATAACATGTTTGACTTTATACCATTTGGTACCGCTCTCATACGGCTTGAGTTAGGTTTGGGTTAGGTTAGGTGCCTAATTGCCAATACTGTCCTGCGGATTAGCTCCTGGAATAGCTGGTTTAGCTTTAGGAATCACAGGATTGGATTTTCATCCGCGAACATTAAGCCACACACTCGGTGCAGCGTGTTAGATTCCCGGAAGGTAAGGTAATTAGTAAAAAGTTCGACTTTATAGCAATTGCTAATGTTCACCAACGGTTAAAGTATCTACTTTAATTTTCATGCCGAGAGATGAGTGGTCCATTGTCAATACAATTCATAGGAGTTACTAGTGGAATGCATTGTCTGACTCTCGAAATCACAGGAGAGGTGATGCTAGTTACTTCACTGTGCGACGCTCAATGATGCTGTTAACGTCCAGGTACAGTTTGCCCCTTGATCTTCTAATTCATACTTGAAATTATGGTTCCCGTGACAAAACACTATACTAATTTGTTTCTCTGGACACGAAGTAATAGTCTAGATACAGCGGGTAAGGTTCTCACAAGGTGTGGCCTTTTGTAAAATGTTTGACACTATAACAGTAAGCAACCTTCTACAACGGTTTGACCATGTACGTTAATATTTATATCGTGAACTAGGGCGTCTATTGCCAATATTGAACAGCGCATTTGCTCGCGGAATAACCTGATTTGGCTCTGGGTGTCACAGGATAGGAATTTATATTGAATTATCGGTTCGACATTCTACGAAGGTGGTAACGTTCTCGCACGGTTTGACCATCTATCTTCCTATTCATACACGACAATGTGATGTCCGTCTGCTAAAATGACAACTAATTTGTTCCTGTGAACCCGAAGCAAGACAATCGCTACAGCGGGTTGGCTCCTCGGAAGTTAAAGTATTGTGTAAAAAGAATGGCTTTATTCCAATTCGTAATACTCTCCGTCGGTTTGACGCTGAACTCTCATATTCATGCTGTGAATTAAGTTGTCTATTGCCAATACCGTTCAGTGAATTTACAACAGAAATACCAGGTTTGTCTGTAGGAATCACAGAATGGGTGAAGCTATTGACAAAGCCGTCCGATTCACAAAGATGGATGTAACGTTCTCGAAAGGTTTGACCATCGATATTCTACTTCAAACATAAATCTATGGTGACCGTCACTAAAACATTTACCTACTTGTTCCACTGATCACGAAGGTAAACTCCCGAAACAGAGGGATAGGTTCTCGGAAGGTAGGGCCATCGAAAAATAGTTTGACTCCATGACAATATGTAACGATCTACAGTGGCGTGAATCTGTAATTCATTTTTCATGCCGTGAATTAAGGTGTTTATTACAATACGATACTGCGCATTTACTCCAGGAATACCTGGTTTAGCTATAGAAATAAAAGGATGGGTGAAGCTATTGAGTTCGTCGCTCGATTCTCAAAGGAGGTGGTAGCGTTCCCGGACGGTTTGACACTGAATCATCTATTGCATACATCAAAAAAGGTGCCCCGGCCTAAAACGTATACAAGCCTATTCCTCTGAATACCTTGCCATACCCTCGATACAGCGAGTTGGGCTTGCGGAGGGTAAGGTCATGAGTAAAGCGTATGACGTAATACCAATTGGAAACGATCTCAAACGGTTTGACGCACAACTATAATATTCAAACCATCAATTGACGCGTTTATTGCCAATAGTGTACAGCGGATTGATTCCCGGAATACCTGGTTTGGCTCTCAGTATCCCCGTGCCGGTGAAGCTATTGACTTAGCTCTGCGACTCTCGAGTAAATTAGTAACGGTTCGACTCCCGATCTTCTACTTCATACATGAAATTAAGGTTCCCGCCTCTAATACGTGTACTAATTTGTTTCACTGAACGCGAAGTTATACTCCCGATACAGCGGTTTAGGTTCAGGGAGGCTAAGGTCTTCTGTTAAAAGTTAGACTTTATACCAACAATTAATATGCTCAAACGGTTCACGCCCTACTGTAATATTCAAACCGTGAATTAAAGTGTCCATTGTCAATACTGATCAGCGGATACACTCCTGGAATACGAGGTTTCACTCAAGGAATCACAACTAAAGGTGATGCTATTGACTCAGGCGTTCGACTCTCAAAGAATGTGATAACGCTCTGGGACTGTGTGATACACGATCTGCTATTTCAGACATAGAATTGGGGTGTCCGTCTGCTAGTTTGTCTACAAATTTATTTCCCGGAATCCGCAGTAAAGCCCACAGCGGGTTATGTTCTCGAAAGGTAAGATATCTGGTATGGAGTATGACGTTTTAGCAATGGGTAACGTTCTCCAGCGGTTTGACTCTGTCCTTTAATATCTATGCCATGAATAAATGTGTCTATTGTCAATACTCTTCAGCGGATTACCTCTTGATATTCAAGTTGTGACTCTCGGGGTTACGGGATAGTTGAAGCTACCGACTCAGCCGTTCAATCCCCAAAGATGTTGGTAACGCTCTCGAATGGTTTGACACTATATCTTCTAATTCATACGTGAAATTACAGTGCCCGACACTAAGACGTATAATAACTTTCTTCTCTGAACACGAAGACGTACCCTCGATTCAGCGCGTGAGCTTCACGGAAGATAAGGCCTTTGCTAAAAAGTTTGACTCTACAAATGTACGTATCGTTCTTCGACGGTTTGTCTCTCTACTTTGTTACTCGTGCAGCAAATTGACGTGCCTATTGCGAAAATTGTATAGCGGATTTACTACTGGAATACCTTGTCTATATCCCGGTATCAATGGACAGTTGTTGCTATTGACTCAGCTGTGTGACCTATAGAAATGGTCGACGCATTCTCGAACGATTTAAATCTCGATCTTGATATTCATACATGAAAATATCGTGTCTGTCTGCTAAGATGTCTTTCAATTTGCTTCCGAGAACACTTGATTGGAGACTTCGCACAGCGGATTAGGTTCTCAGAAGGTAACGTATTCGGTAAAGAGAATGACATTGTAGGAATTTGTAATGCCCTCCGACGGATTGAGCCTCTTCTTTAAAGGATATCTTCCGGTATACGTGAAGCTATTAACTTAGCCGTTCGAATCTCAGAGAAGGTGGAAACATTCATGAACAGTTTAACCCTCGATTTTCTAATCCATATATGAAATTAATGTGCTAGTCTCTAACACGTATACTGCCTCGTCCCACTGAACACAGTGTTATACTCTCGATTGAGCGGGTCAGATTCACAGCAGGTAATGCTTTCGGTAATTGTTTTACTCGTTACAAGCTGGTAACGTTCTCGAACGGTTTGACCAACGATCTTCTAATTCATACATGAAGTTAGCGTGTTTTCACTGAAATGAAAACTAGTTTCTTTCTCTGTACACGTAGTTATACCCTCGCTAAAGCGGGGTAGTTTTTCGGAGGGTATGGTCTTCGGTAATGTGTTTGACTTGATAAAAATTGGTAGCGTTTATAAACGGATTGACGTTCGAATTTCATATTCTGGCCGCTAGTTAGGGTCTCTATTGCAAATAAGTTTCAGTGAACCTTCTTCCGTTATACCCTGTTTGATTTTCGTAATCACAGGTTAGGTGAACCAATTGCCTTAGCCGTTCTGTTTTCAAACAAGGCGGAAACTTTCTCGAACGGTTTGATCCTCCAGCTTCTTGTTCACAATGAAGTTATGGTCTCCGTAACTAAAATGTTTATTATTATGATCCTCCGAACACAAAGTTATACTCTCAATGAAGCGGGTGAGTTTCGCGGACGGCAAGGCATCCTGTAACATGTTTGACTTTACAGCAATTGGTATCGTTCTATAGGGGTTTGATTGTCTGCTTCAATATTCAAACCATGAATTAAGGTGTCTATTGCCAAAACTCTTAAGCGGATTTACCTCCGGGTACCAGATTTGCCTCGAGCAACAATGGGATAGGTGAAGCTATTGACTTATTCGATCGACTACCAAAGAAGGTGGTATCATTCTGTAACTGACTGACCCACTATCTCCTAAATGCCACATGAAATTATGGTGACTGTCTAAAAAAATTATACCAACTTGCTTCTCTGAACACGAAGATACACCCTCTTTACCGCCGGTTAGCTTCTCGGAGCCTAAGGCCTTCGATAAATATTTGACTCT